>JANIHZ010000209.1:18297166-18309849 GCA_027478365.1 Erythroxylum rufum | reverse complement strand
AGTTTCCAACGCTAATTTTTCTAAAGTACACGTTTTCGGATGTCGGACTTTGACTTAAGTTTGATTTGCGATCTTTCAATTCCTTCGCTTTTTGATCCGATTTGTTTTTCTTCGGATTTCGCTCACTTCGACTTTTGCTTTTAATTTCCGTCCCTTCTTTCGTTTTGCCGTTTGGCCCACTTTCGCTTTATGATGTGTTATTTCGCTTTCGCCCCTCTTTGTCTTTCAATTTTTGTATCCGATGTTGGGTTCTGGAAACGGGACCCAACATCAAGAAAGTTTTTGATCATGTGGAATAGGATTTTATCCTTCAAACCATAAGGCTCTTGGGATTCCCAAATGTGTTTGTCAGATAGGTTAAGGCCTGTATTACCATTCCATCTTACTCCGTTCTAGTTAATGGTATGCCAACTGATATTTTTAAGACTACAAGAGGACCGAGACAAAGAGATCACATCTCCCCTTATCTCTTTATGATATGCATGGAGGTCCTAAGTCAATTGATTCTTTAGGTGGTGAGTAGTAGCAAGGACTTCAAAATTCATAGTAAATGTAAGAGGGTAAAGCTTATTAACTTATGCTTTACGGATGACCTGTTGCTTTTTTCCGAGACCCATGATAAATCTATTGAATTGCTCATCTCGATACTATCTTTATTCAAAAACCTTTGAGGTTTAAAGATTAACCTTAGAAAAATTCATTTCATTCTGACTGCCAGTGCTACTGTGATGGAAAATAGAATCTCCATAATCACAAGGATGTGTAGAAAGCCAACTCCTCTGACTTATCTGGGACTACCTATTACCAAAAAAAGAATACAATTCTTTAAATGCTTTCCCTTAATAGAAAAAATACAAAGAAGATTGAGCATGCGGTCTAATAAGGTTCTCTCTTTTATTGGGAGATTTCAACTCATCAAATCTATTTTGAATTCCCTTCATGTTTACTAGTCCTCCAAGATATCATTAGCTAAAGGAGTTATCAAAACCATCGAGAAGTTATTTAGAAGATTTATGTGGGAAAACTTAAACTCGAATAGACACTTTACTAAGGTTAAATAAACAGAAGTTTGCAAAAGGAAAGAAGAGCGAGGATTAGGATTAATCTATATTGCCACTTTTAATAAATCAGCATTGATAAAAAATCTATGGAACATCCTATTAGATAAGAAATCTTTATGAATTTCATGGTTTCATAGCTATATCCTTAAAGGATCTAGCCTTTGGTTTATTCCTCTAAAACCTTCCTTTTCTTGGTCCTTGATTCAACTTTTGAAGTTAAGACCCATCTTAAAACCTTTGGTGTTTTGTAAGACTGGAAATGGTGAAACGACTTATTTATGGTTTGATAATTGGACTGGTAAAGGCCCCCTAATTAGATTTCCTCAAAATTTTCAATTTTGGAGCAGACTTCCTATCAACTTGAAAGTAAATTCCATCATTCTAAAGGCCAATGGAACATTCCATCGGAATTGCAGTACCTCACTCCTAATTACCACCCTAACATAGGTAGAGAGGACATATTCCAATGCTTCAATCTACCTCCAAACACCTTCAACATTGCAAAATTCAGAAATTGACAGAATCAGAACAATTCAAGACAATATGGTTTCCTATCATTTAGCAGAAGTCACTCATTCCTTTCTATTCCATTCTTCTATGGCTTATTGTGCTAAATAAGCTAAGCATAATGGATGGAATGCACTATATTACTTTCGATTCTACCTATGTCCTCTGTGAGATAGAGGAAGAATCAAGAAATCACCTATTTTTCCTCTATCCCTTTTCCTAATTTATATTAGAGAAGATTCAGGAGTTATGTCTTATTTCTGATACAGGTACAACTTTTGTGGAAACTCTTGATTGGCTTCTGAAGTTGAACCATACTCCTAGCTACAACAAACAGATTTATATCATCTCCTTCACCTCCTCCATTAAGGAGATTTGGTGAGAGAGAAACATCAGATGTTTTCAGAACATTGCATATTCCATAAATGAGCTCTCTACTCTCTAATTGGTGGAATTAGAGAGAAACTCCTTTATAATATTAGGTCAGAAAGAGTTTGTCCTAATCTAGCCTCTTCATGGAGAATCAATTAATATACAGAAGGGGTTAACTATCTCTTGAAAGAGTAGATCGATAAACTTTGTAAGTATATACCTAGGAAAGAGGAGTTTTTCCCCTTTTGATGGGTAGCGCACATCTGCAGCCTTTGAACACTCCAACCAACATGAGAATAGCTTTAAAACCATAAGTAGAGAGGAAGTTTAAGAGAATCCTCTAGAAATCATCCATCAGCTGAAGCACCTCATCAGGAACTCAGCAATCACCAGTCACCCAATCCCTAATTTGGTAAGGTTGGGTAAATGGGGTAAGACGTGATTTGAGCTTACCCCATTTTTGTCAAATGCCCCATATTTTGTTTGTGTCTAAACGTTGTCATTGTTCTGTCTGAAGATACTAATGTAAGCTTAAACCTTGTCGTTACCTTGTAGTTTCTTGTTTGTTTAGGTGTTCACATGTGGGACATCCTATTATTAATACAATTCTTTACTTTCTAAAAAAAACATGTAGAAAATTTAAAGATTATTAGATATGTTAATGTTGATCTTGGTGGATGTTCTAATGATAAGAAGTCTACGATATGTTACATTTTTATTTTAGTTGGAGAATTTGTATCTTACAAGAGATCTAAACACTATTTTCTGGTGACTTCAATTATAGAAGTTGAGATTATAACTTATTATGAGGTATGAGTGCATGCCAAGTGACTGAAGAATTTTATTAAAAAGTTTAAGATTGTTGATTCAATTTCTAGGGCTATCATGGTTCGATGTGATAACTCATCAGTTGTACTTTCTCAAGAATAAAAATGATACTGGCAGTGCCAAATATGTTGAGCTTAAATACTTTAAGTTCAAGGATGGGTTGATGATGGTGATGTAGTTTATCAGTATATTTTTCACCACAAGCATGTTAGCTAATTTATTAACTAAGAGACTTAGACCTATTAATTTTTATAGACATATAGGTAATACAAGTATTATGTCATTTTATGATATTTTGATGTATTAAGGATTAGTTGTTGTGTTACATATTTATAGTGCATGAGATTAATAAAATTGTGAATTTTGTATTTGTTTGATGTATTGTGATATTTGAGATACAAGCATATTACTATCTTATCGTCTATGTATTTGTATTTTTTATATCTTAAGATATGTTATAGATTCTTTATGGAAATAGATGATTTATTCCTTGATTGGTCATAGTGGTCAATATATATTTGTGGAGTGAGTTATCTTTTGGTCATTGATCCTTTTTTGAACTTGATAGTCTTTTTTAGGGATTATGGTTCATGTTTTCAGACTAGAATGTGAGTTTAATACTGAATTAATATAGATATATATGGATTATAATTTTATGGATCACATGTACAAGTCACACTACATTAGTATTACACCAAAGAGTTTAGTTACTGAGTTGTTTAAACTTGTAGTTATATAGAGCTATACGTTGACTACAATAATTCAATTATATATAAACTTCAATAATTCAGTATGAATAGTTCAATTAATTAAGTTCTTTATGCTAAGATATTTTTCAATTATATATAAACTGATTAACTTTGCTATTTTACTTAATTGAGCTATTTTCAAAATATTTTCAAAGAAAATATGATATCTTAATTAGTTTTACTCAAGTGAAAGGCTGTTTAGAATCTTTTTATATAAGTTACAACCAATTAGTATTTTGTTTTACAATAGGGTCAAATAAAGACCTGTAAGTCCATTATTATATTTATGAATATGTTTTGAACTTGATATTCTCGACATATTTATTGGGTATGATATAATTATTGTATAAGGTTATTATGAAATATTTATAATAAGGTTTGATCATTTAATTACCAAATTTGGATCTCTTTTGTTATCTAGTAATTCTATATAAGTGACTTATATAAAGTTAAGATTATATAGTGAAAACTAAAAAAGGAGTTGGATCATCCCTATATAATTTTAGTGATTCTAAAAATATCAAGAACAACAATTATATTCTTAATTTAGATATCCTAATATGTTTAATTATTTATGTATCGATTGTTAAAATACATAAAATTATATTAAATGATCATATAATTATTTCATTTGATATTTAATTATAGACGTATACATAAGGTGAGCATAATCACAAAGAATTGGGTTGCTCTTTTATTTAACAAGTTGTTTAGTTCCTTGAACAGATGAAGGGCCATGTCACGTCGATAAACTTGTGATTTTTAGTTGATGATGACATTGAGGTGGTTAAACAGCGCTTTCAACAATCATTAAATTATGTCCACTACTCATAAGTTAATTCCCACTAGGTAAGGTCACTTGTCTTGAGTTCTTTTCTTCCTAATTATATCTATGGATTTATAGTTTTATATCTGCATGTCAACTCTCATCCATGACGCCAATCTCATCTTCTCCACTACTAAATAGTTTCCGGTTCAAATCATATGAGTCGGATTAACTTGTACGGCTGAAATATGATGTTTATTTATCCTATATAAACATCCTATATGATGTTTATTCAACCCCAAGGTGCTGGTAAGTTGGTAGGGGACTCTTCTGGCTTAAGTGAGGTCGTAGGTTCAAACCGCTCTCATGCATGAAGTCGTTTAAAACTTCGTTTAAAACTTGAGGTCAGAGTTTTGCCTTCCACAAGGACCTACCCGATTCGAGCGGGGATTAGTCTAAGTATGAATGACTTAAAAGTATCTTCATATAATTGGAACCCTCCTAAGATGTCTCGTGAGAAACCAAAAAAAAAAAAAGAACGCTTAAGGTCTTCAATACATGGGCCATCTATGATCTAACACTTATTACAATGACATGAAACAAAACTAATGCACGTCGCTGTATGTTTTCTGGGCATCATTTACTAGATAAATTTCTTTTTGTTAGTGTAATTTGCTGCCTTATTTCTCATATCTTTTGTGTCAAGTGACCACCTGCTTTTAACAACTCCATCATACAACATATTGTGTGTTACTTTCCGTGCTCGCGCGGTATCAATAGTTCGGGGACATTAATTTATCTTCCAATGCAGTTTGAAGCTTTATCCCTGCACATCATGCCTCATCAGAGTTTGAGTTGATTACATAGAGTTCCTAATGGTGATGCATATAGTTGTCAAGGTAAGTTAAAAGTATTAAATATAATATAAACTTTATTGATTGGTTTAATATTAATAATAATTTTATATAAAAAAATAATATAAAAATATGCATATTTCGTTATTCATTTATGTTTGAATAAATATTTAAAAATCCTGTGTACCATTATCTATTTTTTTAACAAGTTGAGATTGTTGAACAACCTTTACAAAAGTTTGTAGAAATCAAGTTAACAATATTTTTCTTCACATTTTTTAATGCACAAACCCCTTAACAAATCAAAGAAAATTAGATACATGTAAAGCTTACTTAAATAAATGTAAAAGATTTAGTAATTATTTATAGTAACCTTATTAGGTCTCTCTAACATAAGTCAAATAAATATATGATCCATATTGATAAGATGTCATTTTCTTCCCTCTTTAATTAGATCATTTACTTAATCAGTTTATTGTTTTTGTACGAATCAAATTTTAATGTTTTAGCCTTATTTTTAAAAAGATAATTAATAAATGTCTAATAAAGAAAAAATTTAGCATTCGTCTCCTTCAACAAATATTAATTGCTATATTTTTAATTAAAAATGATAAAGATTAAGAGAACAAAAATGATACTATATTGGTTGATCTTTATAAAATATTTAACTAAAGAAAATCAAAATTTATCATTTGGTCTCGTAAGGCTTTCAATATTGAAAGATATCATAACCATGTGTCATATGCGATATTGATTCAATACCGTCATGCATATATAATTATCTAACTAGCATGAATGAGAAAATAAAGTATGACAAATAACAATGTTACTTGAATAATCTATAATGCATCAATGTTTCATTTTTTAACTTGATTTGTCTAAACTTTAGTGCTAATTTACAATAGAAAAATATGCTTTCTCTTACAGTGGTGCTATACTAAATTCAAGAAAACCTTTATGGGATTAAAGATTACACCCCATATATATCATAAACTCATTAGTATTTAAGATAACTAAATGTGTGAGGAGATATATGATCTAGGTCAAGCTATAAATATGCCCAATGAATTATAGTATGCTTAAAATTAACACAAATCTTAATACTTTCACCTATGTTATAACAATGAAAAATAATTTGTATGATTGAAAATGAAATAATGATCATCAATATATAACCAATAGTACTAGTTCCAAAATACTCCTACTATAATTATATTTATCAAAAATATTATAGCGAAGTCCTTTAATCAGAGGATCATTTAATATATACTTGGTCAAAATAAATTTTACTGTAGTGTCACCTTTATATAAAAATTTCTTTATAGTCAATTATTTGACCTCTAAATCATATGATATCTAATTATTATTACAAAATACTAATGTAGAAAGATTATGTGAATTAAACACAAACAACTCAAAAATTAAATTTCTTAATCAAACAGCATATAACATGCAACAAACTTAACATTCATAATCAAAGAGGTCTCAAATGTCAATTTAAATCTTTTTTTCATGAACAACTATATCTACTAACATGATGTAGACTTTCTATAATCTGAACACATAACAAAGTCATAATCTGTATGCTTTCATATTTGTTTTATCAACTTGCTTTGTGTTTAATATATAACTCTTTGTAACTTGAAGATATCTCAAAATTTATTTAATTGCATTCTGTTGGTTTATACCTAGGTTAGATAAATATCTACCCAATAGTCTAATAATAATGTAATATTTAGTCTAGTATAAACTTACGTATATATCAAGCTGTCAATTGCATTAAGATATAGAATATTCTTCATGACCTCTTTTTTAACTTCGTTCCTTGGAAATTGTGCCAAAGATAATTGCTTTCCATATATATACAGATCGATGATGCATAAGGCTTATAATTTTTCATATTAAATCCTTACAATACGCACATAATATATATACTCTTGAAGAGAGAACTAATAAGTTTTGAGATCTGTCTCAATTAATCTGAATACTAAGGATAAAAGATGCTTCACTAAGATATTTCATGTTAAAAATGATTGGACAAAAGATGTTTGCCATGATCTTCCTACCTGATTATGCTTTATGGATTTTATTTCATCTCTCATTATATCCCACTATAAATCTACATAAGGACCAAAAATGACATCTAAAAGGGTAATTGGATCAATAATATGTGAAATACTATAATCATCCTCGATAAGATAAATTGTATAATTAGATGATATAGCATACCTCCTTACCCTATCAGATCTCTTTAATCGAACATGTTTAATATGAATACTGTGCCACATAAACCTTATTATTTAATTGTATTGGTTTCTAATCTTATACTGGAGTGGCACTAGGTACAAAGTCCACTAAACCCTAACTAAATACATGAAGGATATGAAACCACAGTAGTATTAACTTTGTTATCCTCTCAAATGTGAGAAGGATCAACCTTACCACACACACCATATTTTATAAATTTAATTGTTTGTGATTTCATAATTATATATCCTCTTTTTATACAATAGAATATGGAGCCTTCAGAGTGGTTTAAATAAATTACAAAATAGTAACAAGTAGAATAGGAATATAATTTGTTTTAGAAAGATTATACAAATGTACCTTGGTGGGGCAATCCTAAACTCGAAGATGAGTGACACTAGGTTTCCAAACTTCCCATAGCTTAAAAGATGTTTTGGGTAGTGAATGGGACTCTTTTTAGAATATCAAAAGCAATCTTAATATCCTTATCCTAAAGGTACATAGAAGCATAGTCCTAGTCCTACTATTCATGCTCTTCATCTTATCTTTAAGGTATTATTCTGCCTTTTATCAATAACTTTCTATTCAATACTATTTGGTATAGTAAACTGAGTTACTAGTTAACAAGTTTTCAAGTATTTAGGAAACATACCTTTTATTATTCAAAAACCTTATGTTTGTCATAATACTTACCTCACAATCAAACATGATAATCCTAATTGATTTTTTAATTAGTTTCTATATTTTAATCAATAACACATATCAATATCAAGAATAACAATCAATAAAAGCCAAAAAGTATATAGAACCATAAATGTTGGGTGAATAAGAACCATATACATTAGTATAAATATTTTCTAAAAAATTGGAATTGGAAGTTGACCTCTTTTTTTTTATATTTTGGTTAACTTACCTCTAAAACAATCAATATATGGCTTTAAATGTGACCTAATATTTTATGTCACAATATGAATACATTTTCCTTTATTATAAGTCTTTAATAACAATCTTTTTAACAATATATAAAGAAACATGGATTTCATCAGAAGTTAACACATTATATACAAGTAATATGATTAAAAAAATCGTACCAATATGTTTTACATTAAAAGATAAATGTTCATTAGAGTTATTAGTTACAAAAAATATAATGTTCTCTATTGATAGCAGATACAGAAATTAAATTTCACCTAAAAGATGACATATAGAATATGCTCTACAAAATAATTTTAAGTCCACTGTCAATGTTTAGACAAATAAGTCTTATAAAAAATTTACATCTATTTTGTTATTACTAACCATAAATTTTATTTTTAAAAAAAACATAAATTTTTATTCATCCTTGATTGCTTATCTCTTGATGTGAGTCCTTACATTATAAAAGTAGTATGATTAGAAGCCTCATTATCTAGCCAATAGGAACTTAGTATAGTTATAGCAACATTAGAATCATAAATGATAAAGTCCAAAAAAACTTAGTATAGTTATAGCAACATTAGAATCATAAATGATAAAGTCCAAAGAATTACCTGATAGTTTCCATTTTCCTTTCCAAACCTTATATTTTATGTAATCTTATTCTTTATGGCCTTTCTTCTTACAAAAGAAGCATGTCATATTCTTTATGATATCCCCAAGATTCCTCAAACCAATGTTTTGTCCTAATTCTTGGAATAAAGGATTTTTAGGAGCCTTACCTTTGGGATTTTTAAGTTTAGTCTTAGGTTTTGGTTTAGTTGTTACAAAGATCGTTTACGTTATATTATTTAATTTATTCCTCTACTACTTAATAAGTAATAAGATAATCAATATCTTAAACTTTATCTTTTGAGTTGTAGATAATAACAAGAATACTAAACTTTGATGGAACTATATTAAGAGTTTGGTGAACAATATATGTATTAAAAATGATTATATATAGGGCTTTGAGTTTATCCATCAATAAATCATATTTAGGGCTTTGAGTTTATCCATTGATAAATCATCTTGATGTTATATTCTTTTACTCCCCTTACCCTAATGTAACTTATAAAATATAGTTATTTCAAAATTGTTACAGTATAAGCAATGGTCATTCTCTATCAAATACCTTTATGCACTTCTTAAATTTTTATATAAAGTTAACAATCATAGAAAAAAAATCACATACAAATTATAATCTCATAACATATAAGTAAAAGAATTCAAATACTAACTAGAAAGGCCCATGAAATGACTATATTCTTAATAGCATTTAAAAATTTTCATAAGCATGAGAGATATACATGTATGCATTTTTCTGCATAAGCATAAACCTATGATAAACTTATAACTGAATGAATATTTTTGTACATGTTTATTGACATATAACAATACTAAAACATATTATCAATAATCTTGATTTAAGAATTCACAATATAAATGTCTTAAAAAGTGTTAAATCATGCAATATACAACAATTTTATAAATATAGAAGATAAAAAAAGTATATTTATCTCATTTATTTCAAGTCAATTGTGTAGCGCCCCCTTACCGTAGGGTACATACCGGGACGCCCGCAGGTCATTCCGGTACATATCCTACGATAAGGGTGAGCTACGGTCGATCACTGTATTCCCTTCACATGGCATCATAATAAAGCATCAATATAAAAATCACAAACTTTTTGAAACCAACTTTTTCCTCATTTCATTCCATCAAAATCAAAAGTCTACCTGTTTTACATCTCTTCTATCTAAACATCAATCAAAAACATAGTATAAAAATTACTACATGAAAGAGGAAAAAGTATCAAATCTATCTAAGCCATCCAAAAGCCCCAGCTGACTGACCTTTGAGCCATGACTTCTCTTGTCAAATCACAGTCTACACGGCAGTAGAGCCTCTCAATAGTTAAAGTCGTCTCTCGATCCTGAAAAGACAAAGTTGCAATTTTGTTGAGTTTTGCGAACTCGATGAGGTAACCATCATCGATGGTTCACTCAACTTATGCAACACATCATTTCACATAACATAAGATTTCACAACTTTGCACTTAACATAATTATCACATTCTCACTTAAGCATAAGCACTTCTGCATTTCAATCAATCAAACCATAGTTAACAAGATGTATATGAAATGCTCATGAGACACTTTCCCAATTATTACGTTGTTGTGACCGAGTGCCTGAACTGTCCCATATAGGGCTCATTAAACGTTGAGCCTAAGGCTCTAAATCACTTTTGAGCTCAAGGCTCAGTGTCACTCGTTGAGCTTTAAGCTCTAATCAGTGGCTACTTTGGTCACAACTGCCATTATCTAATTTTGCATTCATGAATGGAAAGCATGTAACACAATCAAGCACATTATAAAGCACGTAGGTCTACACATTCACATTCAAGCAGCACTTCAATAATTCAATCCCCATTACACAATCATCGGACCTTCTATTTGGAATCCACAATCAAATCACATTCATTTACACTCAAAACATGAATCAGGCAAGCCAGTAATTAAGTGAGACCATCTAGGTTACTCACTAGTTGCTCCCGAAGCTAATGCTTGGAAGTACCGACAACGTCAGGAGATTAATGTTCCAATTGCTCCTTTGTATAAAATAACATACACGATATCACCATTCGCATGGTTATAAGTATTCAATAATGTACATGTATGGCATGAATTATGTACAATGCATGTTCATAATAATCCCGGGTACTATCCATCACAAAATCGACCTCATATTCAAACTCATCTAAGTAAAATTTATACTTAGGTTTATGCCTCACTAAACCATTAAATTCATAATTCATTTCTCATTTGGAGCTCTACAGATCAAGATATCATCAAAATACTGAAATAAGTTCAGTAAGTACCACCAGTTCATAATATTTAAGAACACACTCACTATAACAGTCCCACATTTTTCACTCAATCTTTCTTAATTCATTTCAAATAGCTATGATTTTTGGTAGAGATGTAGAACAATGTCTTACGAATCCAATGGTTCAAGAATCAGATCATTTGGGTGTCTAGAGAAGAAGTTATGACCAAAAGTATCAAACATATTTTTGTCCTCAATCGTCTTACTTTAGCTTCGTTTCATTTTCGCTTCGTCTTACTTTCGCTTCGTCTTACTTTCCATTCGTCTCATTTTCCTTTCGTCTTACTTTCCCTTCGTCTTATTTTCTTTTCCTCTTACTTTTGCTTCGTCTTAGATGAACAGTAACTAAGACGATAGGATGAATAGTAACTTCGTCTTACTTTTCCTTTTGTCTTAAAACATCGTCTTATTTTTGCTTCATCTTACTTTTATCTCCATAACGTCTCCACTTATAAAGATCATAACTTTCAGCTCAGATGTCCAAAATTTTCATACTATAAACCTTCAAAAAGATAAAAGAAAGATCTATAACTCTCAAGAAGGCAACTTAGCCAAAATCTATCTGGATTAATCCAGATTTTCAAACTTTCAATATTTCATCTAAATCCTCTTCTACCTAAATTATCTCTTCCATTACAACTCCAAAATCACTTTTACAACATCTAATCACTAATAATATTTCGAAACAATAAATTAACACTCTAACCAAAATTTTCATCCCCAACAACACAGTATTTATGAACCAACATGTAAATGCCATTTTCCATGCAGATAATAGTAACTTATCAATTTTATTTCATAAATCCCCAACTCTCAAGGATTTATTCACTACTTACCTGCTAAAAACTCTAAAATCTTCAAGCCCTAAACTCCACAAAATTTCCTTAGTTCACTGAGTACAATGACCAGCTTCTGGTTTTTTTTAGGGTAGAGGTCACAAATGGCAAGGTGGGCTTGGAGTAGGAACGGAAAAGCATAGAAAACTCTTAGAAGGGGTTTGATGGAAAACTCTGTGTATGGGAAGAAAATTTGAAGAAGATGATAATAATGAAGAAGGAACTTAGACATAACTTAACCTTAGACATGACTTAACCTGTCAACTCTCTAAGAACAGTAACCTACTTGTAGCAAAAGTACAAAGAGCCTAAATGACACTTGTCATTTTCCTATGGTCTAAGCTCTAACCAAGTTCCTTTTAAACCAAACTCATTAACCCCCATCTTTACAAACCAATTATCTCCAAATATCTTTTGATTTTCTTATTCCCTATAGTATTATTTTATTTTTCTTTCACGATACTCCATAAATTTCAAAGGTAACTCCTAAATTCACTTCAACGTAAAAACTTTCATAATTCTTAAAATTTCACAAATCAATCTAATTATACCCGGAATTATTCATGAATGCATGTACAATTATTTTCATGTGCAGATAAATTCACTATTCATGTATATGT
>JANIHZ010000209.1:18279790-18297066 GCA_027478365.1 Erythroxylum rufum | reverse complement strand
TCTTCAATTGGAGATGTCCTACACCTGTTTGGAAGACAAGTCCCACGACTACCCAGCCCTGATGACCTTGATCTCCCAGAATCGAACCTATCTTTCAAACCTCCTACCTTTATAATTACTGGACCGTATGTTATATCTTCAGACACATACAACGCTACTATTGCCTTTGAAGAAGAACTATAGATAGATGATGATCTGCATGCTTCAGTAAGTAACTTACGTAAGGAAGTAGCGCACATACGACAGGACCTTAAGTTACTTCGCACTGAAATAAAGGAAATGTTTTCTGAGGTTATGAAACATCTGAAGTCATGATCTTTTTGATCAATAACAAATAGGGGGAGAAGAGAGAAAAGAAAAAGGAGAAAGGACAAAAAAATGACAAAGATAGGGGGAGAAAAGAAAAGAGAAGAGAAGGACAGAAGAAGGAGAAGAAGAATGTATAGACTACAATTCTTTTCAATTATAGTCTTATATTGTATACCGTTTTATAAATAATACTTTCTTTCTTACAACTATGATTATTTGTTATCATCAAAAAGGGGGAGATTGTTAAGTCAAACTGACTTTACGATTAATAATTTTGATGAAGAACAAATAATAATAAAAGAAGAAAGTAAGACGAAGCGAGGAACTAGAAATGAGATGGAACAAAAATGAGACGGAACAAAAATGAGACGGAAGCAAAAGTCAAAAATGAGACAGAAGCAAAAGCCAAAAATGAGACGAAAGCAAAAGCCACAAATGAGACGGAAGAAAAAGCCAGAAATGAGACTGAAAAAATTAGACGATAGAAATAAGAAGGAAGAAATGAGACGGAAGCAAAAGCCGAAAATGAGACGGAAGAAAATGAGACAGTAGAATAATGAGATGGAAGCGGAAAGCATAAATGAGACGATAGAAATGAGACGAAAGAAACTAAGACGAAGACCCGATACTATGTCGGATAATTAATCAGTTTGAGTGAGTTACAGAACTCAACTGAATAACTGATTCTTCAAAGATCAAGAAACAAGAAGAAAGAAGCAGTTATCAAGAAGCAGTTAAAGATGAAGGCTATAAATACGAGTCGGAGTCGAAGACTGCAGAAGTTAGTGAATTTTACAAGAGCTAGAGATTCAAAAGCTAGAAACACTATATTCATTGTGCTATACATTGAGAGCTACTATTGTCTGTAACAAAGCTCAAAACATCTTTCAGTAGAAAGAAGAAAAGCAGATAGCCTAAAGAGGCTAAGAGTGAAAAGAATACTTATTGTAAGAGACCTGAAGAGGCTCGGTGAAAAGAATACTTGTAGTTTTAAGAAAGTATAGTGAAATCTCAGAAAGGATTCTGAGGACTGGATGTAGCCCACGATTTGGGGTGAACCAGTATAAATCTGCTGTGTCGATTCTCAACTCTCAACTGTTACTTTTATTTTTTTTATGCAAGTACTTAGAACCGAATTGCAATACTTTGTGAAACGCTTATACAATAGTTCTGAAAAAGCAAGATTTCAAAAGAAGTTTTTGAAAAAGGGGATTGATTTTAAAAGGATACACAATTCAACCCCCCTTCTTGTGCGTTTTGTATATCGAGTATTAAGTCTTTACTAACGTGTGATTTACTTCAGCTCTTTCAAGTTCCTGATATCTCTTATTGAACCCTACCTCTCTGCAATCATCGTTCCCGAGAGGAACACAAGCTTAGCAAAAACAGAAATACTACTTCTCCATCTACTTCACACATACATGCCCACTCTGCTTAGAAGTCATCGAACTCCCTTACAAATGTTTCAGCTAAGTCACACACCAACTCAACCAAATAAACTCATCTATTTTGTACCTTTCCTTGATAACAACGAACTACAGAGAGTATTGGAACCTCTTTGTAGAGCACCTTTACCTCTTTTTGTTCAGCACCCTAGAAGACTCTCCATCCTTCTTTGTCATACCTCCAACTATTCCTCTGCTCCTTTTGCAAGGTCCAAAGGGGCAAAGGGTGTACCTTCTGATGCTGATGCTGATCTACATCTGGTTATTATATTTTTCTTGGTCTTAATCTTATTTTATGGAGTGCCAAGAAGCAACTCGTTGTTGTTCAATCTAGCACTAAAGTTAAGTACCAAAGTATTGTTTTTGCTTCTGCAGAATTATGTTAAATCTTACTGCTTTTCCTAGTGAACTAGTATTATTTAATATTCAATCTATCTTTTGGTATCATAATCTCAGTGCTACATTTCTACTCTCAAACCCAGTTTATTATTGCTTGCACAAAGTACATTGAAATTGATATTCACTTTGTTTGTGATCCGGTTGCTATCAAAGCTCTATTAATTCAACATATTTCTTCTTCCAGTTGCTATCAAAGCTCTATTAATTCAACATATTTCTTCTTCTGCTTAGATTGTTGATATTATAACTAAAGCTCTTTCCTCTTCACATATCATCGAATTTGAGACAAGCTGAAGATCTCTTCATCTCGGGAGTTTAAAGGGAGGGGGGATGATATTAGCTCAAAATCTCAACTATTACACATTATTATTATTTTACACATGGCTAAAATCAATTTTATTGTATCTTTATTATTTATCTTATTTATTCTTATCTAGTAATTCTCAAGTTATATATTAAGGTGGTGATCACCCTGTTGATTAATTATCAAGTACAATACCTTTTCTTAATTTGTATTATTTTTGTTTTATCAAGAAGGTATTTATTATTGTTTTTAACGTCAGCACAAAAAACAATAATTAATAAATGTGTAAAACAAAATACATTGGAATATTTGTCTCTCCCGTTCTGGGTAAACCGAGCAAACAA
Source organism: Erythroxylum rufum (assembly GCA_027478365.1). Lineage (NCBI taxonomy): Eukaryota > Viridiplantae > Streptophyta > Magnoliopsida > Malpighiales > Erythroxylaceae > Erythroxylum > Erythroxylum rufum. Next base: position 18,294,265 of record JANIHZ010000209.1, on the reverse strand, counting down.
ACACGTGACGGGTTTGGTTTCTGTTGCTTGATTATATCAGTCAAGAAAACAATGCACGTAACAGTGGTGTGATATTTAATCGTAGTTGGTGTAAAATTGAAACGTTGATGTTCATTGTGACCTTACAAGAAGGCAATCATTTTGTATGAAATCATCTGATTGATTTATCACACTATAACAGTGATAAGGCTTTAACTTAAACGTTGATATTTTTTATGAATTCCTTTCAAATGAAGCCTGGCCAGGAATCGCAGACTAGGACTAGCCCCTTTGATCTTCGATAACTACTGCTTGAAATCAACCGATGCTTTCAAGTGAACCTGCCCTGGTTATTTGTAATGGTTCTTTGGATGTAACGTTTTCAATTTTCTGTCCGTATGAGATGAACCATACAATGCACTTTTAAGGATACAAAACAATTGATTTTCATCAATATTAGTCACGCTTTTCGTCTGTAATTAATGTACGTTAGCTCTTACGTCACGCTAGTATCATAGAAGTAAGTAAAAGTACCTTTAGATGAAGTAATGTGATTAAAAATAATTAATTACTTTATAATTATATTAAAAATCGTGTAAACTTAATGAAAATAAGACTGGATTGTTTCTCAATGCCACCATATAAATACATAATAAATTAAAAATAAAATTGACAAACTATAAATTAGACTTGTAATAATATCAAAATAAGAAACATTGTATTTTATGCTAAAATAGTTTTTTCTTTAAAATGTGATTTGAAGAAATATAATCCTACGAATCATAAGGTGACGAATGCAATTGATTAGATGTTTTGTTCACCTTCACTTTGTGTGATACTGATACCATCAAAAGTCTCACCAAACCCAAAGATTCCGCCCCACAATTGCACCATTGAGAATAATAAATGGAGAAACGTGCAACGTGGATATTGGGTCCACCTATATTTTTCTTATGTTATAATTTTTAAGTAAAACAATCTAATCAGCAGTTCTATTAGGCGCCTAACAGCTTCACCTTCTCTGGGAGCTGGAACCAAGGATCACCATGGAAGCTCCACTTTTGGGCAGTAATATCTCAGCTACAAGGAAGAAAAATGGGAAAAGCTTTGCCCTCTGCTTCTTTCTTGCATTGATCACCATCTCAAGTCAGTTTTCTGTGCTTCCCTTTATTGTTCTGTTCTTGCTTGCTTTAAATTCATACGTGGCAAAGTTTACTCTTTAATTCGCTGAATGTCACGGAACCATCCTGATTCATGATAGGATTCCAGGATTTTAAGGATTACTGAGAATTCGCTTTCTGGTTTTCGAAATTATAGAATCAGTTGCTTGGTCAACTCTGAACCACCAGTGCTAAATAGAAAGTTATCTGCTGATCGTTCTGAATTGTAAATGCTTGGATTGGCCTCCAGGTACAAAAGGTGGTGAAAAAAATTTATCTTGGCAAATTCCAGTTGGCTGGTCGACTGGAAGTTCAATTTTCTTGCGTCACCATCCTGTGAAAACGACGAAGTTGCATGTAATTGGGTTGGTGTTAATTCTAATTCATTCATTGGTAACGAGTTGAAAAAGACTCGGGGGCCATCGATATTCACATAGATGAGGAAAAGATGTAGATAAGTGTCCTGATGATTGTGATTTGTACTTCGTAAAAGCAAATGATGGAAGGGAGGGAGGAATGTCATTCAAATGATGAGAGGGGAGAAGACTAAGGAGGGAATCTTTTCCACTCTCACTTCTTCCCTCTCCTTTCTCATATTAAACATAGAAGTGCATAGAAAATAGATGAGGAAGTAAAACAAGGGGATGAGTTATTTTAAAATGTAAGCATTGATCATCCTTATTGATGGACTGGTCTAGGATGATGTATAGTGGCAGTTTAAGCCATAGAAGGATTCTTTTTTTCTTTGGCAAAGATTTCCATATATAAGTGATTAATGGAAGCAAATGGTTTACACTTCAGTTTCAGGCCTAATTTGGCGAGATGAATTAACATTCTGGGTATTAGAGGAAGGAGAGGCGGACAGTGAGGGGATTAAAGTTAATGAAGCTGAAATTGTTGAGTCAGAGCAGGGTGTTGTTGCAGCTGATGATGGCCGTTGTTCTGAAATTGGTGCATCAATTCTTAGACAAGGCGGACACGCTGTTGATGCGGCTGTTGCTACTGCATTGTGTGTAGGAGTCGTCAATCCAATGGCTAGTGGAATTGGGGGTGGAGCTTTCATGATTGTAAGGTCTTCATCGACTTTGAAGGCTCAGGCTTTTGATATGAGAGAAACAGCTCCATTAGCTGCTTCAAAGGTTCGCAAATCTGTCTTATGAGTTGAAAGTAATAGAAATTCATCATTTTCATAGTTGAGGAATCGAAGTTCGTGACTAAAGAGTCTAACCTACTACTAGAAATTAACTGATTATTTTAGTGCCATCCTTTGCGTCCCAGAAACTTAATTGTTGACCACTGGGTATCCTAGGCCACACTAGAAAGTTTTATAAATTTGCTTTGTCTCATATCTGTTCAATATCTCTTTATCAACAAACAGAATATGTATGCAAACAGCATTGAAGACAAGTATTCAGGTCCTCTGTCAGTTGGAGTTCCTGGTGAGATTGCAGGGTTACATGAAGCTTGGCTGCAACATGGCCGTCTGGCTTGGAAGACTTTGTTCCAACCAGCAATAGAACTTGCCAGAGATGGGTTCATAGTTGCTCCTTATCTTGGACTAAACATAGCCAGAAACGCAGGAAAAATCATGAATGATGCTGGACTTCGCCAAGTGTTTGCACCAAATGCGAAGCTGTTACAAGCTGGTGATAGATGTTACAATGTGGAGCTAGCTAAAAGCTTGGAGGCTGTGGCAGTACAAGGGCCACAAGCCTTTTACAATGGCACAGTCGGTGAGAAGTTGGTGGATGACTTGAAACAAGCTGGCGGGATATTATCGATGGAGGATTTAAAGAACTACAAGGTGGAGACAACAGAATCCATGAGCGTGAATGTGATGGGCCACACGATATATGGAATGCCTCCACCCTCAAGTGGAACGCTGGGGTTGTCTTTGGTGGGTTATCCTTCCCATTTTATCTTTACGATTCTCTATTCATGAAGCAAATCCTGTTGCAAATAGTGCATCTTAGTACCAGGACAAGCTGAAATAATCTAGTTTACTATTATTTTTAAATGCTCGGGGATCGAGTTCGTCTGACAGGAATGTAAAAACAGGTCTTGAACATTCTTGACAGTTATGGAACTTTGGATGCTACCAAAGGGGAGCTTGGTCTACATCGACTTATTGAAGCACTCAAACACATGATGGCTGTTCGTATGAACTTAGGTGACCCCAATTTCGTGGATATAAGCACCTATATGTCTGAAATGCTTTCTCCATCTTATGCCAAGAAAATTAGGGAAATGATAATGGATAATACAACTTTCCCTTCAGAATACTATATGAACAGGTATGAGGTTTTTATCTTTTTAATTCAAACAATTGGCTGAGTACAGAAGTTTCCACTGGCATCACTGCCACTAACTCGCAGTGATGAAGCTCTCTGTGTGAAAACTGCAGGTGGAGTCAGCTTAGAGATCATGGAACAAGCCATTTTTGCATTGTAGATGCTGAACGAAATGCTGTTTCCATGACCACAACCGTTAATTATCCTTTTGGAGCAGGAGTACTCTCTCCTTCTACTGGTATTGTGCTAAACGATGAGATGGGAGACTTCTCAGCACCCACAGAGGTATCCCCTGACAAGCTTCCTCCAGCTCCAGCAAATTTTATCGCACCCAACAAGAGACCGTTATCATCCATGACCCCAATCATTGTCACCAAGGTATTATTTGATCTTTAATCATACGATTTTTTACTTTACATGAGCTAGAAATTCTTGGAACTCCTCAACACCACTTGCTAAGTTTATTAAGATCATCTGTAGGCATATCACGAGCGAGCTAATGGTTATTTCATCTTCTTATATACATTTAATCTCTTCTGACATCGCAGGATAACCAGCTTGCTGGTGTCATTGGAGGGAGTGGTGGACTGAACATCATCCCAGCGGTATTACAAGTTTTTCTTAACCATTTTATCTTGGGCATGGATCCCCTAACTGCAGTTCAAAGTCCCAGGGTCTACCATAAGGTTACCCCAAGATTCCTCATTTGTCCCCCATTTTTCGTCCAACATTGTTTGCCCAGTTGCTAGTTTTTGGTGACATTTGAATCACCCTTGTTTCTGTGCAGTTGATACCCAATGCTGTTTTATATGAGAACTGGACAATTATTGATGGTGATCATATAGAGCTTGCAGAAGAAAGAAAGGTTTTCTTGAAAGAAAGGGGACATCGACTGCAGCCTATGGCAAGTGGAGCTATTGTTCAGCTTGTTGTCCAAACTCTTCAAAATTCGGTTGAAAATTTAGGTCGCAAGTATGCAAGGCATACTAAAGATTCCTCAGTTCTCCGTGGAATCCTAACTGCTGTAAGTGATCCAAGAAAAGATGGAAGGCCAGCAGCTGTTTAATCTTATATGACCTCAACTTCATGCTAAATTTCATTAGTTTTAAGAGCTATTGGCAGGATATGCATAGAAGGTGTGAAATGTTGTGTTCAAAAAGACCACAAGTGAAATGTTGTGTTCAAAAACACCAAAAGATTATTTCATAAGATATATCTCGAAAGTAATTACACGATATTGGTTCAATTGATCACTCTCTTGTACATCATAAATAAGTCACAGAGCGAATCAGTTCCATCAGCTGGATTGGGCTCAGTATATTAGACTTGCTTGTCTCAACAATGCGACCATTCGTGACCATCTCCTCCAGCATGAAATGTGCTTTTTCTAAATGGAACATGATGTCTAGTTCACACTGATGGAAAGAAATCAGAATTTAGAAAAGGGAAGGTAAAATACAAGGAAGCAAATCAAAAGAGTTCTAAGCTTTCGACATCATCATGACCTATAAGAATATGCAACATGAAAGAGAGTAAAATTAAAGGAAGCGTCCCAGATCAGGAGGTGAAATGTAATTGTTCATCCTTGTGAACAGAAGAACTCACCACAGTGCCAATATGTCGATCCATGGTTTCAACCAAGAGATGAATGAATTCCAAAATTGATAGCTGATTCTGCGGCAAGATAAGGGAAACGGTATCGGAAACCAAAATGAACGGAGGACATGGAACTAAGCTTGGAATAAGCAAAATACAGAATACAGATAGACAAAACAAATCCAGAGTGCAGTTTGATGGACTCGTGATATATAAACTGTAAAGAACTCACATTAGGTATTACTACGACTAGATCAAATCATTCCCTATTAAATACTGCCCTGTTGAGTATGTAAGGTAAATCCTTGGCTTGAAGACTTAAATTTGATTGGGCAAATTAATTGCGTTAAAGCAAGAATATACAAAGGCCTAAGAGAAAACAAAACAAAACAGAGACACAAGAAAAAGAACAACAACTGCAACTTACTTCCTCATTGTCAACTCCAACCAAAAAAAACAATGATGCGTATCGTGTGTACACAATTTTGAAGTTACTATGCTCCACAAATGAACACTGCCATCAAAGCATAATCTACAACATCAAAAATATTGCTGCAAATTTTGATTTGAATATAGGAATAGAAAGCAAATTTGAAGTCGGCGATAAGAAACCAGGAACATTTTCAACAACGGAATTGCTAAATTTACAAGGCAACCAACAAATTGCAACAAAAGTACGGAGCTTGAAACAATTAAAAAGAAACCCAAACCTGTTGGCCAGTGCGGGCAAGGCATTACGTACGATTTCGCCTCCGAGAGCACGGCGTTCTATTGGGAAGACGGGTCTGATCTTGCTTGTTCACCATCAGAATGAAACGTATCCCCATTAGATTTGATCCTTTTGAACTTCTAGTTCTTCAGTTTTTGTTTGTAACGGTGGCATTTGATATTAAAAGCCAAGATAATGGGGTCTGTGCAAATGACTACTCGTACAAATCAAAACAACAATTATACTATCGTTACTAACAATTAAATAAAACTAATAATAATTTATGGCGCAAGCGCAAGTCAATATACAGGATGCATAAAGCTCTCTATTTTGAAGGAGTCTGAAAAGGGGAGTCAGATCTTCTGGTCCACTTTTTATGGACCAACTCTGTGCCACTTTATTTGATCCGTCTATTTTCTCTTCTGGTCTCACGCAAATGGACAGATCAGATAAAGTGACACAGAGTTGGTCCACAAAAAGTAGACCAGAAAATCTGACGTCCTGAAAAGGATTATAATTTACACAATATTTTTGTTATATTTTTACAAAAAACTTAAACCTGTTGAAATTATAGTTACAAAAGAACGAATTTAAGATTTTTAAATAACAATTAGGAATATGTTTGCATAAATTTTTTATTTAACAAACTCATTAAGCATGTTTCTTTCTTTTTAAAAATCTTTTTTGAAAGTGAGAAATATAAAATTGCTAAGAAAACGTAAAAAGCATGATTTGTTTCAAAAAATTTTAAATTTATATTACATTGTAAGGAATAATAAAATGTATTTGAAAAAGATATGCAAAAAATCAATTTATATTAGAGATAAATAATGACTTTTATTATGTACACATTTCATAAATCTATTATGTATTATATAAAGACTTATTTACGAGGATTTCTTAATCTAAGTTGAACATCAATTTGTATGATAAGTTGCTGGAAACTTGGATATGGCTTTAAAGAGATTGAGAATGATACGTTGGAGATTCGAATGTAGGGTAAAAATACTACTCATTATTCTAGTATCTGTATTTCTACCCCATATAGACAAAGTTGATGTCTGGCTAGCAAAACTCTATCATTTCAACGCTCCACTAGATTAAGGGAATAACACAGTATTAAGGCCTCTACTTCTTTTGTCACATTACTTAGTGTTAATGAATTCAGCTATTAAGAACCTGCAACTTTCGCTTATTTTTTGTCAATTTCTTGGAAGGCATTAGACTAGTATATCAATCTCTCTTTTTTTTTTTAAGTCCTCTAATTAATTTATTTAGGGTTTGTGTATTTACACATGGTGTCTGAGTTTGCTTCAAAACAAAGTCTTAATGCTTTCCATACATAAGATGTAGTGCAAAACCACAAAACATGCTTTTAATAAAACTTATTCTAGTTCTACCGTATAATTCAGGATATAAAGCCGATTCTTTTCCCTTCAACCTTGTTATTAACCTCAGAAACAAGTGTCTTCGTGGAATATTAACTTCCTCTCCTAGTCCAATTTATAAGCTAAAGGAAGAAATCAACCAGAATCCACAAGCGTGGAAACAATCCAAAGAGCACTATTGTATTCAATCTCCAATCATTGGCTGGTGACCTCCTTCTTCAACAAAACTTCACTCCTACAATTTCCGTTATCCAACAATTGAGAAGTTTGTCCTCCCTCTTGCTTCTCTTTGGGAGTCTCCTCTTTCTTATCCTCCATGATATCTTTAGCGCTCAAAAAGCTCGGTTGGTTGGTTGATGACAGGAGCCTAGCCCACATTCTATCTGTTATGACCACCTGGTGTTGTTTCTCAATGATGCGCTGCAGACCAGCCATCCAAAACCGTTTACACAGTTAGTCAAAACATTGCAATATCAGATTTTGCTGTCGAAAGAATTTTACTAGTTTTGGTATAGAAAGTTCCAATGGAGTATACTACACTTAAATCCATAAACATAAATAAATTATCAATATGGAAAGATCTTGAAAAAAGAAAAGTCAAGAAAGGAAGAAATAGAGGAGATGGCAAGAGAGCTTAAATAAAAAGAAGTTATACGGAGCACACTGACCAAATCACTGGATGCGAAATTAAAGAGCAACTACGTAAAGCAACAGAGCACAGACAAGATATGAAAATGAATGCTTGAGAGATCGTTAAAAAGGGCAGTCATGAAAACCATATGTAACTTGTTAACGACAAAGAGAGATCATCCCAAAATACAACGTATACAGGGCAAAAATAGATAATTGATTAAAGAAGCAAATTTTAGAACGAGAAAATCCAATCACTCACATAGAAGGGTATATAAGTCTGTCTCCCATTCACAAGACCGCTTGTATACCCTGTGTAACCAGCCATTGCTCCATGCACGGCACTTTGGGCCAGAAGTGTACAGTAAACATTGTCAGATGCATTGCCTGGAATAGCACGGATCATATATGTTGGATCTGTAGGAACAAATAACTTATCCTGTCTTAATTATACAAGTCCAACAAAAACTTTTTACTAGTTGAATAAACTAGGAGTAAATAAGTTAGAAGCACGCAGCATCTACCTATGTATTTGAGGTTTATAGTCATCTTCTTCCGCTTTGAAAAATAGTCCTGCAAAGGAAAATCAATCAATTCTCTAGAAAAACACTGTCACCAATCTGAAGATATATGATGGCTAAAGTTTGAACTCGAGGAGTTGAAGAGTCCAAGCTTTGTGTCTCATATGTGGAATATGCTCTTATTTATTATCGTGCAAGGTAGAGACATTTGGTTCAGAATCACCTTTATGCTCTGTGATAGCCACAGTCCAACATCTTGAAGAAGCTTGTTTCCTGAAGCATCCTGCTTGGTCATTGTCCGAATGCTCTCAGATAACAGCTCCTGCCCAGCACCTTCAGCTATCACAATGACCATATGCCCATGTTCTTTAAGTCGTTTCTCAATGAATTCAAAAAGTCCGCCTTCCCCTTCCAAGTAAAAGGGTGACTCGGGAATCAGGCAACAATCTACATCTCGACTTGCAAGAGTTGCATGCATAGCAATGAACCCTGCACCATGGTTTCATCATATTTCCTTAATGCAGGAAAAATCATACCACGCTATTTTGAATCAATAAAAATTTGGAGAAGTAAAAGAAGAGGACAGGGATAGGAAAATATGAAGGCTGCTCAAGACTAGCAATCGACTTGATTCTAATTAGCAGAAAATAAGATACTTATGAACATGTAAACAGTAACGTTCAAATCACAGCATAAAGCATTAAAATCGGGGGAACTGAGGAAAAATCACTCAAAAAACTCTTGCATGAAAGTAAAACAAGCTCATAAAAAATAATCGAAAGAATATCTTTTAGGTAGCTAAGAGGTGGAAAAAGAAATTTGAATGGTACTTAAAAGGCTTAAAAATTCACCACATAAGATAAAGTGGCGTATCTTAGACCAGATCGCAAGTGGAAAAGATAAGGCCACTAAGTGTTTGAGCAGATATGATGGATGACTTCAAGATATGAGTTGAAGCTTACCACTGTAGCGACCCATTAACTTCACAAGGCCAATACCATTCTCAATACTTTCAGCTTCAACATGTGCTGCATTAATAGCACGTTGAGCCTCCTCAACAGCAGTGTCAAAGCCAAAGGACTTATCAATAACCTAGATTCACAAAGAAGTTTAGAACCGACAATTGATATCGTTGATAATGTCCAACACCTTTCAGATATGAGGTGCACTGTCCAGTGGTTTAACTAAAAACTGCCTTAGCAAATTACTAAGCCAAGGAAATTACCGGAATGTCATTATCAATTGTTTTAGGGATTCCAACAACTGCAACTTTGAGACCTCTTCTTCTAACTTCCTGCAATATTTAAAAATTGAAGGTTTCATTTTGGGTAAAAGCAAAATTACTCCATTTTCAACTAGGTAATTGACAATCTGGTTTTGAAATTTTCTGCCATCACATTGTCCAATTTCACAATCATCATTTCAATTTGTAATTTTCTAGGTAGTTATATTTATCCACTTAATTTGCACCAGAAAATTCTTTTTGTCCTGATTCCTTTCTCAGTGATCACTAGAAATCCTAAAGAATCTGTACTTTTTAAACAAAGATCCCATAAACGAAATTACCTCAAATATCACCGATGCCCCCTTCTGCGTGCCATCTCCTCCAATGATATAGACCTAAAATGCAAAAAGAAATAGAAATGAAAATCCATTGATTGGGCAGTTGAACCATTCCTGCATTATAAAGAAGCCAGCCAAGTGATGTATTCAACAAACCTGATTAATTCCTCTGTCCTGAATACTGTCAACTATTTTTACAGTATCATGACCACCTCGGGATGTTCCCAGAATTGTCCCGCCACGTTTATGAATATCATTCACAACCTTTGGTGTCAAGGGGAGAGTGTTCCGAGCATAGAAACCCCTATATCCACCCTACAGATTGCACCAGATTATGAGTTGTCAATCACATAGGGTATGCAGATGTGTTGAATGGAATTATTACTCTATTCTTCCCAAAAGATTAAGAAAATGAAAAAAAAAATAAAGAAATTGAAAAAAGAGTGAAGTCCCGAAATTGACAGGCCAAAGAGTAATTTGAAGTCTTGAAAAGGGAAAAGCAACACTTGAATTCTACAGACCACAGTCAGAATAGCACTGCCTTTGTTTTGGCGCAACCGACCAGGAATTATAATAGAAGCATTATCCAAATGGAAAAAAGGCAAAGGCAGATTTCCACATACACAATGGAAAGGAATTCACAAGATGCAGCCAAATAAGAATATGGGAAGAGCAAAATCTAAAAGCAGAGGCAATAAGGGTGACTTACATCAATTCCCAGAACTCTCTTAACACCATACATATGGTACAAGCCACACACAAGTTCTCTTATTACGGTGTTGAGTCCGGGACAGAGACCTCCACATGTGACAATACAAGCATGAACTTCATCCGACTCAAAGTACACCTGCGAAACACCCAGCAAATACCCTTATACATAAACAGACAAAAGAATTCGACCATTCCATAATCTTGTTTGCAAGGCCCACAAACTTATACCTTCTGGCGAGGTCCAGCACGTCGGAAATGTACTCCTCTAGGACTGTCCTTGTGGACCACAATCTGAAAACCAAATGACAAGTGACAACACAAGAAGTAACTAAAATGGTTATAACCTACAAAATAAATGCACCAACAAAACTGATATAAGAAGTCAGTTATCTTCGTTTGACAATCAAACACAGAAGAGTAGAAAAATAAAAATAAAAATAAAAATAAAAAACAGAGCCATGCTATGGTGGAACGGAAGACTAACCTTCTGTGGAACTGTGTCGTCCACATGCACAAAGTATTGCCTTTAAAAAAAAAAAAAAAGGAAACATTAATCACTTGGAAAGATGTTATGTCGCAAACAGCAGTTATGATTGGTCAATGATATAAGCATATACATGTATATGAACTTACTTGACAACCGAGTAAGCGGGATTGTCTTGTAACGGATTGGGGTAAGTCTGCCAAATAATAGACGAAGAACAGCAACAACGATTAATCACGTAATGATACGCTGCTCTAAATTTGAACAGATAATGAAGCAGACAAAAAACAACATGTGTGTGAAATTAACAAACTTACAGGAAGATGGGGAAGGTAATCGGTCAAATGAGGAACATCTTCAAGGACGTAACCGTAGTCCCCGGTAACGATCTTTGGCTTGGAGTAGTCTTCTTTGGACCCCATCACACTCGTCGACGATCTAACTGCGAAACCACTCTTACCCAAAACTGAGCCTGAACCCAAACCACCAAAATGGACCGTAAAGGATTTTCTGAAAATCGGAAACCAGGGACAACTAGAACTTGAATTCAACAAACACAATTCTGGGTTATAATTAGGAGAGAAAATCGAATCCATGCACATACATGAAAACACGGTTTGGAATTGAGGATATAGCTATGTCCATACTTATAGGAGACAACGTTGACCAGATGAGAAAGTTACGACCACGACAATCCCCCGAAATAAAAACAGAAATCTAAAATGAAGACAAAACTATATGATAATATGAAACAAGCGTTGCTTCACCTGGTTTCTTTGGCTTTGGATTTCCCGGTCTTGAAAGGCTTTAATATATAAGCAAACAAAAAACAGGTGGCCAGAACTTAGTTTTCTACTTTTAGCGGTTTTAGTTGTAAAATAATAAATTTTTTAGGGTTGGGGGGCTTTCTTTCTTAAATATAAAATAAAATTGCAGGTAATAATTAAGACACATTTGACTGGCTTCGCAGGACATGAGCTTATGAAAGTGGCAGAGACCAGAGAACTGTTAGCGTGGAAAGTATGGGCAAAGAAAGGTCGTATGTATGTTTTGACCTGTAAGAGGTTCTAGATTCTCCTACTACTGTTATTGGCTTTGAAAATTGTCAACAGATTTTTTTTTTGTTCCCCAAGTCTCCTAAAAGCTGAAAGTCTAAAAGTGAACAACTCTGCGCGGTGGCTGCGTCGCCGTGGAAGAAAAGTCCAAGAGTTTCGGGCAGGAAATATCACGGATCATGGGTCGGAACCGAATAAAGCGCGCCCACCAAGAGTTGCTCTTTCATTCTTTCTTCCCACCCATTTTTGTCTTCTTGTTCGGTGATTTTTGTTTTTAATGTCTCTCACGGTAGAGAAGTTCCATTTTATTTTATGAGCTATGCCTTGCTTCCTACAATTATATTGTTCTACTTTGATGAAATACATCAGACCAAAATAGAAAATAATGAATCTTCAAAAAAATAAAGGAACTAGTCTTTCAATTATGTTCTTGTAATCGATACGTTTATTATTGCTTGAGGTTCCATATATGTTAAAATATATTATTATCACTGCATTATAATTCCTTTTTTATGTATTTATTTATTTTCACTTTTTTCTATTTCATGGCATTATTTATTATAATTAACATGTATTTATTCATTTTTATTTTTTATTTTTTCATTATTATTATTTAAACATTTTACTATATATACATATTTATTTATTTTTCTTTAAAAACAACCGGGACAAGACTGAGTAATGTTAAAAATCTCCAAATTCTACATATTAGTAAGGCTTTCTTTGAATTGTCATCACAATTCAATTTACAAAAATGAAGTTAAGTTATTTTACATGTTAGGGATTTACCATAAAAGTTTTACCGATGTTTAATTTAACATTAAAATGTCCAACATCAAGACGATCAAAAAATTAAACTAACAAATAGCTTTTTTCCTTTTATTTTTCTTTTTATCTTTTAAATGGTTCCAAAGTACTTCTTAATTCACATATAATAACCTAATGCATGGGAAAATATGATCAAGGAGACAATTTGATTTCCAAAATTTTCTCCTCCTCGCGCTGAAAATATATTAAGAAATAAAAATTGAAATTGCTTCAAAGTTCAAAATGAAAACCACGAGTCTCTAGAAAACCACAGCCAGGTGACCAGCCATACAAAGGCCCAGAGTAGCAATAAATCACGGTAACCGCGTGACGTATGACGTGGAAAAAATTGCTAGATTGAGTATAGAAAGCCCCAGAAGGTGGTGCACGAGGCTTAGCCCTGGAAGATGACGAAACACCTCCTTTATTTGCCACTTTGTGGTCTCCTTGCTCGTCTCTTGTTTTAAAAAAGATCAATTTGAGTCGGTCACCGACTCCTCCTATTAATTGTCTCCTTGTTCATCTTTTGTTTCCAAAATTACTTTGTCTAATTTCATCAAACTTAATAGCCGGATATTCTTTTTACCTTTTTACTTAAAGGTTCATCTCTACTTTTTCTGACCATAATTACATGTTCAGTCGACTCCAGCGATGATATTGAACGCAATTCAACGTATTAGTGCATTCACTAATTTGCTTGTGCTAGTTTTTTTTTTTTTAATCCGAAAAAATTAAATTAATAATTATAATCAAATAAATACAATAAGGTAGATAATGCCGCAAAAGGCTCGACCAGCAAAGCTTCAGGGCAAGCCAAAATAAATTAAGGAACACCGCAGCATAGAAAGAAATAATCCGAAACCCAAACAATAGCAATAAACAAGAAACCCAAGAAACAAATCCAAAGGAAACCCAAGCATACAAGGGCAAAGGAGAATCCTAGCTGAAACAATCCAACCAAAAGCTAGCAAGCCAAGGAGAGACTAACATAAAGAGACTGCATATCCATAGCCCTGAATAGGCCAAGATTAAATCTGCCACCAATGACGACCGGAGCAGCGCCTCCAAGGGTAGGTAAGGCTTGAACAGTCCGAAAAAATCTCGAAAGCAGAGTGCAATAGACCTGTAAAAAGAAAGAGAGACGTAACATAAAATAAAGGAAAAACTACCTCCTCTCGGTATTTAGGCTAAGAAGTTCCCTAACGTGGGAGATTACTCCTGAGCGCACACGCTCCTCAGCCAAGGCTTCATTCTTGAAAGTTCTGGCATTTCGTTCAGTCCATAGGTAGTAGACAGTTGTGGAAAGCAAAAGAGGGAAGAGAATGGTGACAGAAGCTCTAGAACTGGGAACAGTTAAGAACCAGGAAAGAATAGTTAAAGGGAAGGGAGATTGAAGATGGGTAAGTTAAAATGGGAGAGGCAGTGGTCCCAGACAGCTTTTGAAAAAGGGCATTCAAAAAATAAATGGTCTATGGATTCATTTGCTAAAAGACACAAAGAATAATGGTTAGGAGTGTAGAGGAAAGTAAGCTTATCCCGGGTAGGGAGCTTCTGCAGGAATGCAAGCCATAAGGTAAAGGA
>JANIHZ010000209.1:18250902-18265918 GCA_027478365.1 Erythroxylum rufum | reverse complement strand
TAAAAACATAATCTACAATTCTCATGAAGACCCTAAGAACAATCTCTAACTTTAAGAGGGTCAAAAGTTCACTCAAATTTTCTATCCCCAAAAGTCCATCATAAACATCGACAAGACTTCAAATAATCCTAACTTCTAGCCCCGATATCAAAAAATTTCATACTTTATGGCGTTAGAAAGCTGGAAACACAACCTACAACTTTCATTAAGACCACTTTGGCTAATCCCATCTAGATCAGTACAATTTTTCCATTAAAGTTTCTGAACACCATTCTTATACTTAGGAAGGTTTACCAATACAACAATTTCTCATATTCACCCACTACCAAGTCATCCCATACAATTTTCCAATCTTCAACATGCCATACCAAGTCCAATAACCAATTCATCTCAAACACAATTTAAAACTCCAACATGCTATTCTCAAGAAAATACCCAATAGCAAACTCAACAAGGAAGAATATGCACATACACATTTCTCTTTCACAAAAGTCATACACAATCATACACAAAACACCCTTTTCATGAATTAACCTCAAAATATCATTGCAATTGCTCCAATTACCATTACCCAAATAGAAAATTAAACACCACTAATTCCTCATTTAATTTCATTTAATAAATCAAATTTCCAAGAAAAAGTTTGGGGTCCAACAAGTTTAATGATAATGTCGTGGATTGATTAGATTATTAAATTCTTAATAGGAAAAAAAAAACTAAGAGTCGCCTATTAGAATGTGGGAGAAGATGAAGATGGTGATAAGCAAACATTTTTTGCTAGGTCCCTACTATATGAATTTCTAGTAACGGCTGCAAACATTAACTTAAGGTTTCAATAATGTAAAAGAGTATCATAAGGTGATGGAGGTGGTAATGGCTAGGGCAAATGTGGAGGAAAACCGGGAGACAATAATTGGTCATTTCATTTATAGACAAAATTTAGAAATTGATAATCTTATCCAATTAGACCATTATGTAAAGTTGGAGGATGCGAGACATATGATCATAAAGGTAGAAAGACAATTTAAAAAGAGGTTTTTTAACCGTTTTAGTCTTCTTGTTACAAATTCTTCATCTTGAAGTAAACTACGGAGTAAAAAAGATAAAGTTCCAAAATATAAATATAAAGTGGCCAAGTCAAAAGTGCAAGAACTAAGTAGGGAGAAAGCTAAATAAATTCCACTTTAATAATTAGGAATCAAGATATTAAGTGCTTCAAGTACTTAGGGAGAGGACATATAACTTTATAATATCAACATTATGTTTATGCTTATAGCTGTCACATAAATGTTAGGGATGTCAACATAATGGTTATAAATAAAAATCATGAAAAATAAATAAAAATAACTTATAAGAATATTCTTCCCTATAAAAAACCATTGAAACAGTTAGGCTAGACTCATAAACTAGAGTCTTTTAAGGTGAAAAAAGGTAGGTTGTATTAACAAATTTTCGAGTAGGAACTTTAGGGTTGCATTATTACTATTTCACTAGGAAAATCTCTCATCTAACCCCCTTCAAATGACCCTAAAAGGTGACATGCATGTCTTGTTTGATAAGAAGATAAACTTGTCTTTTCAATCTGTAACCCTTTAAGAATCATCAATAATTGATACCCTATCCTTATGCTCAAACTAAACCATTAGTTGTGAGTCTCCATAGACTTGCATTAATGCATGAACTTGAACAACTAAAGATTGTGGAGCATCTTTTGAATATGATAGGTAATAATGAATCTAGTTAACAAGCTCTAAAAATGAGGATGAAGTTAACTTTCACTAAAGCTGTTGAGTTGGGATTTTGAAAAATAGTTGGGTGTAATGGAAATTGCATCCTACACTTAAATATTTCATAATACAGCCTTACTTTTCTAAGCCTTAGGAAACTTATGTGCTCATCCTCAGGATTTGTCAACTTTATCTCCTTGATGATGTAAAATTTTTGTCATTTAATTAAGGTTAACCCTTGTTAACTTATTGGACTTCAACTTGGTTCAAAATTATCATTAAAATCACCAAAAAAGAGATTAAAGAAGAATTATAGTCACATAACCTTACTAGATCTAACTGAGCCAAGTTCATATGATATACTTAAAAAAGGTCTATTCACAATTCATCACAATTATACCCAAATTCTTTTGAGATAGGTTCATAACGATGGAAACATTGACTTTCTGTTAGTCACGTGGAAAGTAATTCCTAAGTCGAATAGCTATACATTATAAATTAACTTCTTGCCTTCAATTGTTGTCGTTGTTTTACAATACAAAACATTATCATCATATGAAGTACTTGTAACATTTATTTAAGGCTAAAAAATTTTAACTTAAATTCTGACGATCTTTTTTAAATAACCTTTCTTGTTTCCTTTGTAATATTTTTTAAAAAAATTTATTTTAATCTACCGAGATTTTTGGCTCCCACTTGAACTAAGTTTTGCTAATGTTTCTCTTACCATTGTTAAGGCTTTAACTTGCAAACCAAACTATTTATCTTCTTTATTCTTTTACTAACCTTCTTCCTTTGTATTTGCAATTGCAACATCATTAATGATTATTAATTAAGTTGCAACTGTATTGACCTTATGAATCTTGTAAATTCTAAAATAGAAGTTCAGTATATTTATATGACTCTATTCTACAATTGGGAATTGAGAAAATATAATAGTTAAATTATTAATGTGTTCAGTCACTTAAATATATTTTGACATCTAAAAAAAATAAAGTTTCCTTGACAAAAATGTATTGTTAAGTGATTTGATTTCATATAATTTTATGAGATGATTTTCATATATTTTTACTATTTTTTATCAACTAAAATTAGACAAAAATTCTTTTTTTTTTGATAAATCAGAAATTTATATTAAAGGAAAAAATATGTACATCAAGGAATTGACAAAAAGGGAACACAGTCTCAACCCCAACCAAGGGTACTAACAGCAACAAGAGGAGCCCTAGAGCCGTGCCCTCCACTAAACAAACACAACACAAGCCTAAAACATGTCCACCAACCACAAAGACCAATAAAAGACTAGATTATCAGCAACATAACCAATTCGCAATAAAAGCCTCAAGCACTAGCAAAACTTCAATCATTTAACACATCGAACACAAGCACAAAGTGTAAGCCAAGGGGATGGAGCTTGAAGCAACTTCAAACAGAAAATAAAAAGAAGAGAAGGGTTCCTTTCCAATACTGATTAGACGAAAATTCTTAATAATATTTACATTCATTTCATTTCACTCTAGCACTATTGCTCATGCCTTAGTTACCGTCTTCTATGACAAATCACCCAGTATAGATTTGAAGGCTAGCTAACATGATTTTTTTCCATTTTAATAATTCTGTTGTACTTTTACTTCCTTTTTGGTCTTCGATAAATTGTTGTGACATGCGAGTCTAAGCTTGTCATTTGTTTCATAATAATAGCTCGAGCTTTTCTACATAAATATAATAAACTGTTGGAATAAAGATCCCAGTTGACTGTTCTTTGTAATAAATATTTTTGTTTATTTATATGTATTCCCTTTCACATCTTGTTCAATGGATGAATTTTTCCTTAAGAAATACATGGACGTGATGGTATAGATCATTGTTGTTCGCAGCAAGATTGGTTTTCAAATGAAAAGGAATGCTATAATAAAGGAAATCATCAAGTAGTATCCAATGTCGTGGATACAATGTTTAGGAGTAGCTTGGAACGTTTAAAATCGAGGGGCCAGTTTTCTTTTTCATATGGTTGTTAAAATGATTGGTTATAAACTAAATGATTTTGTTTTGTTTCTTATAAACTAAACAAAATATACAAAAAAAAACATACATTTTCATCATCGTATCCTTTGCATATCATCATAGTATTGGAGCCAACAAACTAATTCTTTATAACACTCACATTCTTCTCCAAAACACTGGAAACATATATACTCAGTAAAATCCATAAACATTAGAAACACACATATATACACAAAAAGTTATGGAATGCACATTGACAGAACACAACTCATCCACAACCATTTAACCACATTATAAATTTTCAAAATACACAATTAGAATCATCAAATTCCCTCATCAACTGAAATCAAATTCAAGCAATTCTTGTCATCTCTGACCTTCTAAGCTATGTTGATGAAGCTATCCTTCCACATAATATTTCCCTTCATCTCCAAATTATATTAAATGGAAAACATTCAATAGATTATTCTATTGCTTCCTAACAACTTCCTTGTCTAGCTCCACTGTGAGATTATCTCTCAGCTCTCACAATGCTTGTGATCTTTGGGATAAGCTGGAGAACCACTTTACGCAGCATTCGAGTTCTTAACGTTCCCTTCTTTGGAAAAAAATTCACATTATGAAAAATGATACAACTTTGTTGTTGATTATCTTACTTTGGTCTCCACCACTGTAGATGAGCTTGCAGCCATCAAAGACCAAATCTTTAACAAGAATCTTATCCTTTTCACCTTGAACTGACTCCTACCAGTATAATCACTATAGAGCATCGTGAGTCACCCATCACCTTTACCAAACTTTGGGTGAAACTCCTTATTCATGAGCAACGTCTCTTACTATGCTCTTGCTCCAACTGTCACAACTTTCGCTGCCATATTTGTTGAAGGATGCTCCTCCCTCTACTTCAGTGGCCACAACAACTCTAGAGGATGACAAGGACCAAATGCCTATCGTCCTAACCCTAATACCAAAATGGGGCATGAGCCCTTTACTTCAATAGGCCTATTAATCATGGAATTAGATCATAAGCCTAATTTTGGCCTTCATATAGACCTTTTTCCTACACCAGTCCAACCCATAATTTTTCTCCAAAGTTCCACCAGACCCAATCCACCAATCCTTATAATTGTACCAGGTCTAATTATCAAATAAAATCTTATACTCATTGTCAAATTTGTTGGAAATGGGGGCACACAGTTGCTCACTGTCGCTTTCAATATTTAGAATCTCAAATTCATCTATTTACATATTCAGTTGACCCCAATATACTTTCTATAAACTTTACTGCCCTAAATCTCTAGTCTTCACTTATAACTCCCTTTTTACCTCTAACACTATTACTAAATGGCTTCTTAACACTGGTGTCATTTCTCATATGACCCCTAATCTGCAGTTCCTAAATTTTGTAACTCCGTACACTAGATTTAACCAAGTCATTATTGGTAATGAACAAACACTCTCAATTTCTTCTACTGATATCTTTTCTCTCACACTCATCCACTTTGCCTTAGTGATGTTTTAGTTATTCTATATCTTATTACTAATCTTCTTTTTGTTGCCAAATCTGTTAAATATAGCTTTTGTCTTATTTAATCTAACCCTTTTGATTATATTATAAACGATCTAAAAAACAAGATATCATTACTTGCGAGTTCCATCCATAATAATCTTCATCTAATAAAGGTTCCTGTCTACTTCAACAATCCACTTGCTTTCATAGTCACCTATGGT
The DNA here is from genome assembly GCA_027478365.1 of Erythroxylum rufum. Classification (NCBI taxonomy): domain Eukaryota; kingdom Viridiplantae; phylum Streptophyta; class Magnoliopsida; order Malpighiales; family Erythroxylaceae; genus Erythroxylum; species Erythroxylum rufum. Next base: position 18,260,456 of record JANIHZ010000209.1, on the reverse strand, counting down.
TCACTCTCTTTATGGCATCAAAGACTTAGTCATCCCCGCTTTACTATTTTGTCTAGCTTATCTCTTGTCTTGTATAGGAAATGACATATTTTACATAATTATATCTCCTATCTTGAAGGAAAAAGTACATTACTTTCATTTCCATTATCTACTTGAGTCTCTAGTACACTTTTCTAACTTATTAACTGTAGTATTTGGGGACCTTTAATCTAATATCCTGCCTCCTAAAATTGCTAAGAGATTAAACTTTTAGATTGAGTCACATGAGTTATTTCATTTAAGAATTTACGATATGTATTTCATTCACATACATAATATTTGTATACACATATAAATCGTGATTTAGAAAAAATTGCAAGATAGTATATGCACTTAATTGACATATTCTAGGGTATGAAAGGTTTTTACTAACCATGATGTAATTGTGTGTTGATTTTATCTTGAATTTAGTTTTGATGGACTATAATTAGTAAATTGGGAATTTATCTTTACAATTGAGTAATTGATGAGGTAATATATACATCTAGTCTAAGAAAAATGTTAAAGAACAAGAAAAATTGACATATGGGAATTTAAGTTGATTAGGCTTATGAAATAGAGATATATGGCATTGGAAATAAGTGACAAATGCCTCAGTTAATTGGATGTCAAGTGGCTTGAGTATATAAGGGACAAGTCGCCTTTTAAATTTGTGAAAAATGGTAGTTTATACTTGTGAAATGTTTAGTGTTAGAATGGTGACATATGTAGCTTTACAAATGATGACATATGCAGCCTTATAATTAGTGACATATGTAGCCTTACAAGTAGTGACATATGTAGGCTTAAATGAGTGACATGTAGAGCCTAAAGTAAGTGACTAATGGACTAACAGAATAGTGATATATGGACCAATAGAAGGATAACATATGTACCCATAGAAGGCTGACACATGGACCAATAGAATAATGATATATGGACCAATAGAAGGATAACATATGTACGAATAAAAGGGTAACATATGGATCAATAAAATGGTAACACATGGATTAGTTTGATCTTTTTGAATTTTCTAGAGAAAATGGATGAAAAGGTAATAAAAGTGAGAGCGAAGGTCGGACATAAGGTTAAAAGAGAGAGAAAAATGAAAATGAGAAGAGAAGGAAAGGAGAAAGGGAAGTGAAGAAGAGAAGGAAAGAAGTTATCAAGGTAAGTTGAAATTCTGGCTTCATGCTAAAATATATGGAAAATATCTTAGTTATATGTTCTTCCCCATCCTTCCTCACTACTATCATTTATGATATTCACACCATCTTCCCCGTTAAGGATTTGGTTCCATACATTATTTCCTTAGAATTAAGGCTACTCTTACATCCAATGGTCTTATTCTTACCTAAACATATTATATCAAAAATCTTCTTACCCAAACTAGTCTTCACAATTCCATATTGCCACCCCTATCACTCCCACCTTTTGTTATCCAAAAACTATGGGCTTCCCACTACCAGATTTGACTAAGTATTTTAGCACTGTTAGTCCTCTTCGATATCTTTGTTTTACTTGTCCAAACTTCCAGTTCTTTATCAAAAAAAATTCTTAATTTTTGTATCATCCTATAGATATTCACTGGCCTGCGATCAAACGTATTTTGTCGTATCTACAATTCACTCCATCTTATGGACTTTCTTTTAAGTGTTTCTGTTCTCTTATTTATAGGCCTATTGTGGTGCTAATTAGGTTGACTGTTCTAATAATCGTTGCTCTACCTCTGGCTACTATATTTATCTTGGTCCTAATCTCATTTCATTGAGTGCCAAGAAATGACCTACTGTAGCCAAGTCCAGCATTGTAGTTCAATATTGCAGTATCGCCTTCACTGCTGTTGAACTCTGTTAGGACACCTCCCTCTTTAGTGAAATAGGGATGTCTCATCTCAAGTTCACTCTATAGTGTGATAATCTTGGTGCCAACTTTTCTTACTGCTGATCCATTTTTCCATGCACGTCTGAAGTATATTGAAATTGATATTCACTTTATCTGGGACCTGGTTGCGAACAAAGCTCTCCTCGTCAAGCATATTTCCTCCTTGAATCATATTGTTGATGTTATGACAAAAGTCTTTTCCGTCTCTCCATTTATTAGATTTCGATTGATAGCATATGTTATAATTATCTCAACCACCAGATTTTCTTCAATTTGTATATAATTAGATAAACCACGTCTCTTACTTACTTTTATCTTATCATATACAAGCATACATTGCATATGAAGGTTATAAATGCAAGAAAATTCTCATCATCGTGTTCTTTGCACATCATCATGCAATGTGCATTTTAAAGGATGATTCAATGCGTGGAATGAAATTGCAGTTTAATCATAACTTGATATGAAATCAATGCAAGGCTATCTTTAACAAATGTTATCACTTTTATAAATAATCCAAAATTGAAATTGAAATTGAAAAGGTTGAATTAATATATTATATTATATTATATATGTTTTCTAATAAAATTTTCATTTCCAAAACCTAGACATGAAAATAAATATGCATGATTAACATGATCCTCCTAGGAAAAGTTGAAGACTAACATCCAATCACAAAAGTCCAAATCTTCTGTCCAATATTACTCTGTTTTATTCTGTTTTATAGAAACTCAGTTATTTATTTTGCGGGATCTAGACAAGACCCATACGAAACTCATATAAATAAATGGCTGAAATTTATTAGACAGAATAAGACACCATAAACAGAGGTCTACACTCCAATCACAAACCCTCTTAATTGCACGGTACAGATTGGTTGTGATGTGTGCTCCGTAGCATAGACCGGCCATTACCCCGCAAACCATCTAAAGTGTTGAGCCCAGAGGACGCACACAGAAGTCAGAACTGTGACTATCTTCCCGGAGATCAGGCGGCTTACACTCAACACAGCTTAGGGTTTCATACAAATCGGCCATGTTCAGAACAGTAGCTTCACGCCTAAGATCTCTCAAGGTCAGTTACAGAAACTTCTCCAATTAAACCATTATCTTTATTCCAATCTTGGTATCGATGATCATCCACTTCGATTTATGGAAAGCGCGCCGAATATGGTTCTGTAATATTAATTGATGTTACTTAGAATGCGGAAATGGAGGTTAGTGGAGTATTAAAACATTGCTTCTGTTGTTCTCATGTGAATAGGGTCGTAGGTTACCTGTAAGGTATTCAAGTTCGAGTGCAGTTGTGCGGCAATCATCCTCTTCAGGTGGTCTCTTCAGCTGGTTGACTGGAGAGAAGTCCAGTTCTTTGCCTCCGCTGGATTTCCCACTCCCAGGAGTTGAAGTCTCAGCGCCATTGCCTGATCATGTTGAGCCTGGCAAAACTCAGATCTCCCAACTTTCTAACGGCGTTAAAATCGCCTCTCAAACAACACCAGTACGTGTCACATTCTATTGAATATGCTTTAGATAATTCTGTGCCTTTTTTATGACCTTGTTTATTTTAATACCAGAGTCCTGCAGCATCAGTTGGGTTATATATTAACTCTGGTTCCATTTACGAGACACCAGATACTTTTGGAACAACACACATGCTGGAGAGGATGGCTTTCAAGAGCACCAGAAACCGTAGCCATTTGCGTATTGTGAGAGAAGTTGAGGCAGTTGGAGGTAATGTGCAAGCATCGGCTTCAAGGGAACAGATGGGCTACACTTTTGATGCTCTCAAGACTTATCTTCCGCAGATGGTAGAGTTACTGGTTGACTGTGTTAGAAACCCTGTTTTCCTTGATTGGGAGGTCAATGAACAAGTATGATTCTCAATGTTGAATGATCTGATTCAGAGTGTAACACATCCAAACATTTGTGTTTTACATAATTAAATTCCTGCATAATGCAGCTTCAGAAAGTGAAAGCTGAGATTACTGAAGCTTCAAAAAATCCTCAAGGTGTGCTCTCAGAGGGACTTCATTCTGCTGGTTTTTCTGGTGCATTGGCAAACCCGTTGTTGGCTACAGAATCTGCAATTAATAGATTGAATAGCACTATTTTGGAGGAATTTGTAACTGTAGGTCTAATCACACCGTGCCTTTTGTTTTCATTTTGAAATTTGACTTCCTAAGATAAAAAGTTATCCCTTGCTTATTCTCATAAGTACTGACAATGTTAGCCTGGATTGGCTTTGAGAACATCAGCAAAATTACACAGCTCCTCGGATTGTAGTAGCAGCTTCTGGTGTTGAGCATGAGGAATTGGTTTCAATTGCAGAGCCACTTTTATCTGACCTACCAATGATTTCTAGTGTAGGAGAGCCTGATTCTGTTTACACTGGTGGTGATTTTCGTCATCAGTCTGATTCTGTGGTTTGTACCATATTGTTTTCAATTTTCATGAAATTTATTGTCACTTATCATGTATGTTCACAATGGTTTAATAGCTATTCACTTTCCCTTCTAGGACCAGAAAATCCATTTTGCTCTTGCATTTGGACTACCTGGCGGCTGGCACCATTTGAAGGATGCTATGGCATTGACAGTTTTCCAGGTTTGTTCCATTTTATTTCTGTACAGCTCCATGACCGCAAACATTTAGTGTCTACCAATTCGTTGTGTTGTGTTCTCTCTTTGACCATGATTTTGCGTTTGATGTACCATATTTTTCTACCAATTTAGATGTAACTAAATCTTATTAGTAACACTATAGATGCTAATGGGGGGAGGTGGATCATTTTCTGCTGGTGGCCCTGGGAAAGGAATGTACTCAAGGCTGTGTAAGTCTATAAGTATTCTTGATCCTAAATGGTACAGTTAATCTAAGATTTTTACAGTTATTGCAAGATACGATATATCTCCACACTGAGTTTATTTATTAACTTGACATTAATACACATCTAAGTACTATTCTTCGTTGGTTATTGTTTAGTTTCATGATTCCAAGCTATTAAATTCCTTTTCTTTTTCCTTCTAGGAGTTTTTAACTCTTTTTATATTTTATATGTTTGATATGGGGACAGATCTTCGTGTATTGAATGAGTATCCACAGATTGAGTCTTTTATAGCGTTCAACGAAATTTACAACCATACCAGCTTTTTTGGTATCCAAGGCTCCACCGTAAGCTACCACCTTGAACACCTTTTCATACTGCATGTTCTAGTTTCTGACAACTAACAAGGCTTCTGTTTGGCTATTTGTTGCTGAAATCTTTTTCTTCATATTCTTCTTGGAAATTCCTCTCAGCATTTGTTTGTTTCTTGTATTTTTAATTAATGTCATCTGCAACAGCATATTGGCTATTCATTTCAATTTTATATTGAATAATAGAGATTACAAATAGATGGATATGGTTAGTGAACTGATTTGGACCTCACGAAGGGTAACTGTTATATTATAATGTTTAACTTTCAAGATCTGAGTGGTTAAAAATCATACGCTGAAGAAGAGGCTTGCATGTTAGGTTTTTGTATTCTTATGCTATGTCAGTCATATGAGTGCTATAAAAGAGACTTATGTTTCTTGGTGCAGGGTTCTTATTTTGCAGAGAAAGCCATTGATATAGCAGTTAATGAGCTCATTCAAGTTGCTACACCTGGTGCAGGTTTGTTGCCCCACTTTTATCATGGTCTCCTACCGAATGATTGGACTTTCTACGCTGATACTGATTGTTTTTGGTGTTCCTTTCTGAACAGTTGACCCAGTGCAGTTATCTCGTGCTAAGCAGTCAACAAAGTCTGCCATTTTAATGAATTTGGAATCCAGAGTATGTAAATTTGTTTCTTTCATTTGTTAATTGTATATTGATGAATTCTAAATGAAGCGATCCATTTTTGAACTTGAATATTTGTACTTTATGAAGAAAATTGAGGGAGTCTACCAGCAAATAATTTGTAGACTTAATACCGCTAGTAGAAACAAAATGGGGTGGAAAAGTGCAGGTAGAAAGCAAACCTGGAGTCAAACTAGGATAGAGGAAGCGATAAGAAGATGCATATAGGTGTGAATTATGGTCAATAGAAACCTAAAGACGAGATTGTGAAGGTAGCATGAGCTGCAAGTGGCTGGTGTTTACTTAGTTGTTGGCGAAGAGACCATCAGCAGTAATGTGCTTATGCCCACAAGTAGGACTACATCTATATTTCTCAACTATATTCAGAAATGTGGATGTTTATGGGAAGCAATACCTAACCAAAAAGATGCATACCTGATAAATCCTGGAGGAGTATCATTTATTAGAACAAGGCAGAGATTAAACATTCCTGGAACTTTCAAGGATAAAACTGTGATTATAATTAGTTTACGGAATGTATTTCAGTTCTTGATCAATATAGTTTCTTGTAAATCCATTATGAAATGGAGAATTATGTGTTCTAAATGGAGAATTGCTGGTGGAATTTTATTTGAGTAAGATTCCTGTTAGACTACAGGAACTATGTCAAACAGCATCTAAGCAAGCTCTGGTGTTTGGTAAAAATATTGGTTAATAATGAATTATGTCCTAATGAATGAACTCATAAGAAATGAGAATCTGAAGATGGAATTGTGGGAACAAAAGAGATTGTACAAGGAATAAAGTACATTCATGTCAAGCTGGTTTTGTCTCCTTGAATATCAGAGACTACTGCTTACAACGGATCTGCTCTAACCAATGTAGTTCATGTTGGGTACATTGATGAGGAAAAGTGACAAACTAAAGTAGGAGAAAGAAAAGAGGACAGGAAGGTCTAAAATGATTCGTGAGAGGGTGATCTAGATGGACCTTTGTTAGTAGGTATTTCTGTTAAATAACACCTAGAGCAAAATGGAAAAATAAAGATGTGGCCGAGTTTGTTTTAAAATTGTCTACTTACATCTACTTTTGTTTGTTCCAGATGATTGCTTCTGAAGATATGGGTAGACAAATCTTGACCTATGGTGAGAGGTATGTTGTGATGTGTAACCTTCTGTTACCATGCCTATTAACCCTGCTTGTTCCAAAGGCTTTATGAACGAGTAATGTGCAACTCAAACTTCAACTCTTTCACATTTGTTAACCATTCTGGCATCATGTTGTTAGTTGTGTTTGCTGTGCTATGAGAGGCAAGTTATTGTTGTACTTGGATCTTTGCCAGAGTAACTAATTGTCAGTGCTAGTTGTTTACAATTGCATGCTTGCTTTTTGCAATGAATGTCTCTCATCTATGTGGTTTATCATGTTTGGTGGTAATAATGTTCCATCATGTCATAGGAAACCTGTGGAGCATTTTCTGAAGACTGTAGATGAACTTAAATCGGAGGATATTACTTCAATTGCTCAGCGGCTTATTTCTAATCCTCTTACAATGGCAACATATGGAGATGGTATTGAACATGCAGCCAGAATTCTGCGTTTTCTTCCTCTACAATTTATTTGATAATTTATGTTTTCTTTCACTCTATTGTGTGCAGTCATTAATGTCCCCACCTATGATTCCATCAGTCGCAAGTTCAAGTCGAAATGAAACATTTTCTCATATCAGACTGGATGTCTCTCCGGAAGTGAATTATTATTGTGCATTATTGAAGCTTCAAATTATTTTGATATAGCCGAAGGAATCAAAGAAACTAGCATTTAGGTTAATAAATTGGGTGATCCCTGGCATGGATGGTTTTGAATAACTTATCTCCGGTGCCTTTAATAATCCAGAGTGATGGGTTTCACTTTCATATTTTGTATTTTATATATCTATGATATTTGAAATGCTATAGGTCTACCATTCATCCAATGTTTTGCTTCATGAGTGTCCGAATATTGCATTTTGGGGTTTGAATGAAAACTGCAACTCCATTTAAATATTATTTGAATAAAAATGTAGTTTTAACATTGAGAACCTATGATACATTGTTGACCATATGTAGTCGCTTCAAGAAACTGGAAGTTTAGAGGAAATAATTTGATTGAATATGGAATGGAAATATAACTATTGTTATAAGCAATCAGAAATGTCGAAATGCCCGTGTGGAGTGATATCGTACCTGTTGTTTTGCCTGAGCTGTCGCTGGTGATTTTTCAACTTGTAAGCAATGGCCTTTAACTGTGGCAGGGAACTTGTTATTGTGTTAGATTGAAAAAATAAAGATGCAGAAAGTTAGGATGTAAGTGGTTTTTTGTAATTCGTGTTTTAGAAAGGGAAGTAATTGTAGACTTGGTGAGTTTTCTCATTGGTGTTCCATCTTGTACATTGAGTGAAGAGTTAGAATCTCTCCGTTAGAGTTGGTAGAATAATGAAAGCAGTTTAGCGACTTGTAGAAAGTGGGTTCCAACCATCTAAAGTTACTTATCTCCAGTGTTGTTCGCGTTGCTGATTGTTTATTAAGATTTGCTTGCTTGAACTGTGCCTTGCAAGGGTGATGAGCTCTTGTGAGATCAGGAGGGCACCCTCCCTACTATCCGTATTGTTGAGGTATGTAGGTCAAATATAAGTTTCTAAGGGTCATGGTTTTGGATTGTATTTGTTCCGATGGAGACTCACATGACCAGAAATAATGGCTTTTGAATATGCTGATCTAGATCAATAGTTTGTGAATTTTTAGCAGCTCGTATTTTGGAACTTTCTGTCGGAAAATAAGATAGACGAGTGGGATGAGCATCATTTTCGTTTGTCATAAATGTTTGTCTAAGTTGAGGATATCAAAACACCTAAATGGCCAGTATTAGATAGACAAAAATTGGATCATGCCACGACCAACAAGCACCAGGAGTAATACCCAACTCACATTTCAATATCTACCTATTATCCATGTAATTCATTGTCAATTGCACATTCTCTCTTCTAAAACAATCATTTTTCAGTTGGTTAAAACTTAAAACTAATAAGCCTTCTATTTCTTCTACATATTTTTCCACAATTTCTTCCACGGTTTCTCGTTCTTTTCCAAGATATTGGATAAGCATACAAAATATTCGTAAATATAGAGTTAATATATATATATACTCTATATTTATGGATAAAGGCTTTTTACCTGAGTATTATCTGTTCTAAGTAAAATATTTTTTGGGAGTAAAAAGTAATAAAATTTTTTACAACTCTTTACTACAGCTAATAATTCTTTTTCATTAATTAATATGATATCAATTTTCAGTATCAGTAAATGTTCCTGAACAATATCGACATATAAGTTCTTTATCATTATCTATTTTCTTTAAAATTCTACTCCAATAGTTTTCTGAAGCATCAGTTTCTAAAATTAATTTATCTTCTTTACTAGGTAAATATAATTTTGATAATTTAGTGCATAATCTTTTGATATTTCTTACCTAATTTTCTAATTCAGGGGTGAAACTAAATATCTTATCTTTTTTCAGTAATTCTTGGAATGGTTTTCTTATTTGAGCTAAATTCTGAATAAAATCTGAAGCATATGTAAGATTTCCTAAAAAGCTTTGTTCCTGCTTTTTATCTATTAATTTATCAGGAAATTTTGAAATCTTTTCTACTATATGAATCTGTAATTCTATTCCTTATCCATCTACTGTCATTCCTAAAAATTCTACTTTTCGTTAAAATATCTTTGATTTCTTTTTCGATAATCCTAATCCATGTTTTATACAAATATCAACAAATTGATCAAGATGTTGCA
>JANIHZ010000209.1:18232628-18250802 GCA_027478365.1 Erythroxylum rufum | reverse complement strand
CTAATCTCGACAAAAGATGTTGATTAGTTTAAAGATTTACAGATAGCATTATAATGTTATTGTTAAGAGATTTGGGGTGACCCATGACCCACAAAACCCATTACCTAAAACTCACTCACACCACAAATTCGGGATTGAACCACATGAACCTTTCTGTTTTATTTCTTTTCATTTTGTACAGAACACTAGAAGCTTCTACTGTAACAGAATTGTATTAACTGTCAATTCTGTTACAGATTCCACAACACAGTAGCAAATAACATTTCTTTATGTCTAGTATAAAATTCCTATCTGTACATATTCAAACTATGATGAAATGAGAAATTTCTTCATCAACGTAAACCTTCTTTTTATGGTATCAGAGCCAAAGGTCTAATTCACCTTACCCTACCTACCAAAATGTCAAACATAGCAGACAGTGATACCAACAACCCTAATCTTACACAAAACTTAGACCTAGAAAAGTATTTCATGACAAATACTGAAAACCCTGGAGCTATCCTAGTTACTACCCTTTTTAATGGCAACAACTATCTAACTTGGAGCAAATCAATGATGATAGCTCTATGTGCTAAAGACAAACTTTTTTTTCATAGATGGAACATGCATGCAACCAACAGAAGACAGGGCCTGTTTACCAGATGAAAAAGGGTAGATTCCATGGTTAAGGAACTTAGTGATGCCTTCCTTTCATTCTCCGCAGCTAAGGAGCTTTGGGATGAACTGAGAGAGAGATTCAGTGAAGCCAACAGACAACTGCTGTACCAAATAGAAAGAGAAATCAGCCATTTTAAGCAAGGTAATCTTACCATTTTCGCATATTACACAAAGTTAAAGAAACTTTGGATGATTTAGCTAGCCTGAGTCCAACACCTACATGCACTTATGATGCTGCTAAAGTAATTACTACCAAGGAAAACACACACAAATTAGTGCAATTTTTGATAGGCTTAAATGAAGATTATGAGCACGTAGTAAACCAGGTCATGTTAATGGAACCTTTGCCCATGGTAAATAGATCATTCGCCATGATGCAAATTGTGGAGAGACAGAAGGCAATAAGTGTTAACAATGACAGTAACCTGAATGTAGCTATGATGGTGAGACAATTCAACTCTAATGCCAAGAAAGGGGGTAGAAACAACAACAACAATGGAAAAAAAACCATTCACTAAGAAAGAGGGAAAGTATTGTGAAAAGTGTGAGAAAACAGGAAATATCATAGAGATTGCTTCAAGATCCACGTTATGCTTGACTGGTACAAGGAACTGACTGGCCAGAAGAGCAAGGCCAACCTAGCTATGATCAGTGACACTCCTGCAGACACAGAACAAGAACCTAGTGGGTATACCAAAAGAAGTGGCCAAATTCCACAAGGCCTAGCTACCTTCATACAACAGGAGATATCTAAAGCAATTAAAGGGACGACCACAGGAGAGGTAAAGTTGTGTGGGCTTGCAAAATTTGCAGGTAATAGCACAAATTACACTAATGCTGATAGTGTAGAAAATGAATGCATATGGTTGATCGATTTAGGTGCATCATCACACATGGTTACAAACCTAGATTTCTACCTTGGGCATGAAATAAACAACATATACGAGCCTTTTACACTCCAAGATGGCACAAAACAACAAGTGAAACACATATGCCAGACTACCATTGGTGACAGAATTACCCTTGATGAAATTCTGCATATTCCAAATTTTTTCAAAAAGCTATTCTCTGTCAATAAACTCACAACACAGAATGATATTGTTGCAATTTTCGTATCTAATAGTCTATTTTTGCAGGACCTACAAACTAATAATGTTACTATTAAGGCTAAAAGTGGACTGTATGAGCTAACAACAAACAACCTATTACCCTCAGGGATTTTGAAAGGTTCTCCTCTAGACTTCTACAGAACTACGAATGTTGCTCTTAGTGCTTCCATTCCCTTTAATGTTTGGCATAGTAGATTAGGACATGTTTCCAAGGAGAAAATGCGACATATCAATGAAATCAAGTTTTTCAATCACAACTTATCCAATTGTCAAGTCTATCCTATAGCAAAACAGCACAGAAAACCTTCCCTAAACACAAAATATGAACCACTAAGCCCTTTGAAATCCTACACATGGATCTGTGGGGACCTTACAGGATATCTACTCTAGATGGATCATAGTTTTTCCTAACCATTGTAGATGACTTCTCTAGAGCCACCTAGACTTTTTGGCTCAAACACAAAAATAGAACATAACCCACCATAACATAGTTTATCAAAACCATTGAGAAACAATATGACACAAATGTCTTACAGATACAAATAGACAATGGGACAGAATTCATAAACTATGAATCCAGAAAGTGTTTTGCAGAAATGGGAATAGTACATTAGAAAAGTTATCCATACACTTCATAATAAAATAAAGTAGTGGAGATAAAGCACAAACACTTACGACAAATAACAAGAGCTCTACTATTTACAGCAAATTTACCTAAACAATATTGGGGAGAAGCCCTCCTCACTGTCACTTACATCCTAAACAGAATCCCAAACAAAGCCCTACAATGGAAAACACCATATGAGATGCTACAACAAAGAAAACCAACCTATGATCACTTGAAAGTTTTCAGGTGTCTATGTTCTGCCCTAGATAAAACACCTAATAAGACAAAACTGGATCCTAGATCTTTGAAATTTGTTTTTCTTGGATATATGCCAGACTACAAAGTCTGCTAAGTCATGGACATTGGCACAAACAATATTTTTAGTTTAAGAGATGTAACCTTACATGAAAAAACTTTTTCCTTTGCCAATACACAGACCGACTCTGAACAAAGACCACTACCACTGTTCCCTTACAACACAACAGACGATGATGTAGAAAGATTAAGTGACATACCGGGGTCATCAAGCATACAACATACAAAAGACACAACATAAACCACAGAAACACTACCACAACCTGACAACATCACCAATCAAGAAACTACCACAAACAACAATGTGAGAAAGAGCCAAAGAACACACACCACACCAAAATACCTCGATGACTATGTCCACCAAGCCTCTGCTCATGATTCCACTTCTGTCCCTGATTTTGCTAATATCACTTTAAAAGTCTTGGTCTTGCAGGAACAGAAGAAGGCAAGGATTCAAACTTCCAGGTTGTGCATACACAAAGCTACAAAGAGTTTATAGGTAATGTGTGCACTACTTTTTAACCTTTGTCTTGAGACAGCAAGCAAGTCAAAGGAATGGGTAGACTCTATGGATGCACAACTAACAGCCCTAGAAGAAAATCAAACTTGGGTTTTGACAAAGCTACCTAAAGGGAAGCGAGCTATAGCATCAAAGTGGGTATACAAAGTGAAATACAACCTAGATGGCACTGTTGACAAACTAAAATCAAGGCTGGTAGCAAAGGGCTTCAACCAAAGGGAAGGAGTGGACTATTCAAAGGTGTTCTCTCTTGTAGCCAGGATTATGACGTTCAGAACATTCCTAGTTTAACCACAATCAAAAAATGGCCTATCCTACAGTGCGACATAAATAATGACTATTTACATGGCCACCTAGAAGAAGAACTCTATATGTTACCACCACAGGGTTATAAGAAAGCTAAGGTAGGAGAGGTCTGTAGATTGATAAAGTCCATTTATGGGCTCAAACAGGCGGGCAGGCAATGGCACAAGGAACTGACCATAAAACTAAAGGGGTTAGGATTTGATAAAGCAGAATCAGATCATTGCCTATACACTAAAGGTCAAGGCAACAACTTCATTGCTATCATCATTTACGTGGATGACATTCTCATCACCAGAGCAAAGGAAGAATATTTAAACATTATCAAACATGCCCTACACAAAGAGTTCACAATCAAAGATCTAGGGTATGCTAAGTTCTTCCTAGGAGTCGAAATAGCAAGGTCAGAAGAAGGGATGATACTCGGCCAACGTAAGTATGTAAGGGACATTTTACAAGAAACAAATTTACTAGACTGTAAACCATGCATAACACCCATAGTTTCAGGAAGGAAACTCACCATTGACGAAGGTGAACTACTCAAAGACCCGAAAATCTACAGGAGAATCGTGGACAAACTACAATACTTGAGCTTCACAAGACCAGACCTCACCTACATAACACAACAATTAAGTCAATTCATGAAATTACCGAAAGAACCTCACTGGAAGGCTGTAAAACATGTTCTCATGTATCTCAAATGAACACAGAACCAAGGCCTATTCTATGCATCAAATTCGAACTTACAACTCACTGCTTACTCCGATTCGGACTGGGCAAACTGCGTGTTTAGCATACGATCCTTGACTAGTTTGCGTGTTCTTCAAAAAATCACCCATATCATGGAAAACAAAGAACAAACAACAGTCAGTAGATCATCTGCGGACGCAGAATACAGAAGCTTAGCTTCAACTACATGCGAGTTAAAATGGATTGTTCAACTATTAAAGTGTTTTCAAGTGAAAAATAGAAAAGTCTTACCTTTATTCTGCGATAATCAGGTGGCGATTCACATATCAAAGAACTCGTTTTCCACGAGAGGACCAAGCATCTGGAGATCGATCTTCATCTAGTACGCGATGCGACAAACTCAGGGTTCCTAGATCGTAAGCACATACGAAGCCAACACCAACCGGCGGACTTATTCACAAAGCCTCTTACCGCACGTGTGTTCGAAGACCTAATCTTCAAGTTCGGATCCGTTCGTCTCTCCGGGGCTCCGACTTGAAGGGGGTGTTAAGAGACTTAGGATGACCTATGACCCACGGGGTTAAACTCACTCACATCACAAATTCAGGACTAAACCACGTGAACCTTTCTGTTTTATTTCTTTTCATTTTGTATAGAACACTGGAAGCTTCTACTATAACAAAATTGTATTAGCTGTCAATTTTCTTATAGATTCTACAACACAGTAGCCAATCGCATTTCTTTATGACTAGTATAAAATCCCTATTTGTATATATTCAGACTATGATGAAACAAGAAATTTCTTCATCAACGTAAACCTTCTTTTCAGCTATACATCTGATTAACTTTTAATCGTTTTGGTTTGTTAATTTACTTATGCCAAGAATTCCAATTATAAGTTTAATCAATTAGAAGTTGCAACTATGGTAAATTTTTAGAAGACTAATGTTGTTGAATAATGGGTAGCAATCAGGTAACTTTGATTCCTACTTCTATTTTTTTTTCTTAGGAAAATCAAAGATAAATTTAGATGCATGGTGAAGTATTATGGACATGGTAGTATAGCAGTAGGAACCTTTTCTCTGTAGGAGACAACATGCGCTGAAGATAGAACGACATATAAAATGCTTTATTTTTTTTGTAAATTGAATTAATTCGTAAAGAAACATGTTTAACAACATCAATAACACCCATTAATATTCTCATTGCAGAGAGACACGTTTAGCATGTATCAAAATGTTCAATTGCTTCCTTTATGTATCTGGACCTTACTAAGGACATATAAGATGGGTCTTAGTTGAGCATGAGGAAGGGGATGCTAACCTAACAGTAGTAATTCAACGTTAGTTATTGTATTTCTTACAAACTTAAGCTTTGAATTTGTCCAAAGCTATAACATATATCAAACACTTAGCAAAATTTTATTAGTTTCTATGTAGATGTTAGTGTAAAATTTTAGTATCCTTAAACTACTTATAAAAGTAAACCCACAAAATGTCATATTATAGCATGAAATAATGTATTAAAATTACTTTGTAGGCAAAAAATTTACACTAATTATATTGTTAACCACTTTTATTTACAGTCAGTAGCCTAAGAAGGACAATAAGGGTTAGACTAGAAATCAATCTATAAGGGGGGATTCATGTAATTGCCTATTCCAAACTATGTTAAGCGGTTTTTCTCATCAACAAGTGCTTTTTCTTTTTCATTTCATTAAAGTTGTATTGTTTAACTATCAATATCGTTAATTATAATGCAAGTTTCTACTTTCCACCAAACTAATGTTGACCAAGGGATTTTAAGTTTGTCAATTCCTTGATACTTTTTTTGCATTATGGACTTATATATTTATTTATGTATTTGGTACTGATTGTTCTTGTTATAAGAGATCGACATTATCATGCTATAGATGAATAATAATATAAAGTTTTCCTTCCACGAATTAATACGCACTTCCAATTTGCAAATTTTGAACATTTCAAAGAATATGTCTTTGTAGGATTTCACGCTTTTGTCATTCTTTATCCACCATTGATTCTTCTTCGAGATGACTAGGTCTTCAATGATACATACATCTAGATAATATTTGCATGTTAAATCGAATCATTAGTAAATGCAGATTATTAGATCAAAACACCATAACATCTTTTACACTCCGATCCCTTGTTTATAAGTTGGAAATTCTACCATGAAATGGGACCTTATTGATTTAAAAATCTTAAGACTTCAATGATAAACGATCGAGAGATCATACGGTTGGGTTACATCAAAACTCTATTAACCTTATTATTTGTAATGGACGAATTCGATATATTATAATTATGGTTACTTTTCTCAAAGGTGAAAGCAAACGAAGAAAAATGGAAAGAGAAAGAAAAAGAAAAAGTCAGCGGAATCAAACATTGGAACAATGTCTACAATATGCTTGGATTCCATTCGTTAGATTGGTCAAAGGTCAAACTTATCGGGTTTTGTCACTTGTCTGATTCTCTCTCTATTTTTGGACAAAAAGAGAATTAAGCCTAATGGGAGGTATTCACAAATGTTTCGTACACACAATCCCGTCACCTTAAAATATATTCTAGAAAAACCAAAACTATTAAAAAAATATCACAAAAATGATACCAGACAAAAGAGCGATCATGCCCATCTATTTGTTGGTTCAAACATCTCTGCTCTCGTCCCTGACGCCCTGCTTCATTTAGCCTTGACTGCCCTAGAGAATGTAATAAACGTGAATTCCAAACACAAACATCCTCGATCTCTGTCCTTCTGATCATCGTGGGTCCAAGATTTTGTAGACACTACATGATTGTCCGAGAACCGTACACTTTTAGATTTCCCCTTAATGTACATATATGTAAAGAATACATGAGGGTTTTAAAAAATACTGAATACTAGTTTCCTCTTTACGTGAATCTTAAGATCACAACTCGACTTGACTTCAAAGAACTGAATGATCTGATACATTTATTATTGTTGTGGGAATTTTATCATTTGGTTAATTCAGACGAAATATCTAAAATATATAAGTAAGATAACTAATTTCAAGTGACTGGTACAACACATGAAGACATTAATATATATATATTACATACACATTTTCTTTTTTTGGTTTATGATGATAAGTTCTCATAGGAAGAGGTGGTGGTGGTCCATCAAGTGCACTGCTCATTTACCTTGCATATCAAGCAACCTCCTAATTCTTCTCTCTCTCTCTCCAACATTCATGGCTGAAGAATCATCATCAGCACTCCATCTCAAAACCCATGTGAGTTACTACTATTTCTCCCTTTTCTTATTCTTCTATATTAATCGATTCCCTTTGTCATACAAATTTGGCTCTGCTTATGAGCTATAAAAGGTGAATCAGCCAGAAAATGTTCTGGGAATAACCCCATCTGATATCGTTTTTCTTATTCAAAGCTTCTTGCCTTGTATACTATCTAACATATATATATATATATACACACACACACATATATATGTTCCCCCATTTCCTTTTTCTTTTTGAACATTAAAAAAACCCTAATTACTAGCAACTGTTTTTTCTTTATTATGTTATTATTACAATGCAAAACTATACCAGGAATAGAGAGATATTTGGTTTTGCAGCGGCGGTTGTTTACGTGTGATGTTGAATGGTGTGCCTCAAGTAACAGTTTTGAAGGCCGTTTCTTGGCTTTTGCTTTAGTAGTCAATACCTTGAAACAAAGGTGATCCTGTGAGTGAGTGAGAGAGAGAGAGAGAGAGAGAGAGAGGCAAGTCTTGTACTTTAGAAAATTTCCAACTGGTGTTTGTAGTCTCTCTGATCTCACTCTCTTTTGGTACTACTTATCTCTTTGTTTCCTGTTTTATTTTTTCTTCGTTCTCTCTCATAAACTGCTTACATTCACTACTTGAATTAGAAAAGGCTTAAAGGGGTGTGTCTGCCCTTAGCTTTTCCTTTTTTCCTCTTTTGCTCCGGATAAAGTTAGAGACTAGAGAGAGGTATTTCTGGTGTTTTCCATGGTTAAAGCACAGGTTTATAGCTGAATCCTAATGTGACAGTTTCCTCTTTTCCTCCTCCTACCTTCTTTGTTCTACTTCTACCTAAGCTATTCTCTCTCTTCCATACCCACACCTTACACAAGTTCTTTCTTTTTAAACTTTTCTTGTGAGGTTTCTTATCTGGGTATTGATTAATTCAACTTAGGTTCGTAAATATTGCATGCTACAAGTTCATGTGCACAATTTGATGATTTGTTGATCAGATTTCTTACTTTTGTGTAATATAATTTGTCACCGGCTGCTTAAAGTTTTTATCTTTTCAATTTAATAACCTGAAACCAAAACGAACCATATCTTTGATACGTGTTCTCTGTCTTTTTCCATTGATGTATATATCTATAGATCTAAAAAACCGATGCTTTTTTTTATACCGATAATCTGACAGGGATATGAGTGACGGGATCTTGCATAAACCTAATATCTTGATCGAAAATTTCAAGTGTTGTCCAAAGGAAGACGATAGCAAATATTAGCAGCTGTGTACTTGAGCTAGAAGACCGATGAGTAGGAGTAATTTGGTCTCCGTCAGCAGTTCTGACCTCATCGACGCAAAGCTCGAAGAACATCAGATTTGTGGATCAAAGCAGTGTCCAGGCTGTGGACACAAACTTGAAGGAAAACCGGTACGGATAATCTTCATAATATTCTTCAGTTTCAGACAAATTTTTGTTAACAAAGGCAGAAGAATATTTGTAATAAGGCAAAGCAGGTGCTTTCTGCTTTTTTCTTTGGAGCTTTTTTTTTTGGGTCAACATATCTCTCCATCTATCCTTTTTCTTTTGTTTTGCTCTAACTTGAATTTTCATGGGTTCTACAGGATTGGGTAGGTCTACCAGCTGGTGTAAAATTTGATCCAACTGACCAAGAACTGATAGAACACCTTGAAGCACAGGTGGAAGCCAAAGACATGAAATCTCACCCTTTGATAGATGAATTCATTCCTACCATTGAAGGAGAAGATGGGATTTGTTATACCCATCCTGAGAAACTTCCAGGTCTGGTAATTTTCTTGTCAAGTTGTTTGGTTTTACGCGACGAAAGTTCGAGTCTTTTGTCCTTTTCCTCGAAACTGAAATTGAGCAATTAAACGTACGTATTTTCATTGGTTCTTTGCTCCTGCTCCTATGACTTTTATCTCATTGGGTCTGTCTCAGTTTGTTACACCTAAGTCAACCTAACTTTGATTTTGAGAAACGTTTTGCTTCACATTTTCTTCAGGAGTCACTAGAGATGGTTTGAGCAGGCACTTCTTCCATAGACCTTCCAAGGCTTATACAACTGGAACAAGAAAGCGAAGAAAAATTCAAAACGAATGCGATTTGCAAGGTGGAGAAACAAGGTGGCACAAAACAGGTAAGACGAGACCTGTCTTGGTTAATGGCAAGCAAAAAGGGTGTAAGAAAATACTTGTCCTCTACACAAACTTCGGCAAGAATCGGAAGCCCGAAAAGACTAATTGGGTAATGCATCAGTACCATTTGGGGCAGCATGAAGAAGAGAAAGAAGGGGAGTTAGTGGTATCGAAGATATTCTATCAGACACAGCCAAGGCAGTGTAATTGGACTGAGAGAAATGCAACAACTGGTGAAGGAAGTAGTGATCTTCATAGCAGAAGAGATAGTGGAAGTGGAAGTTGTTCTTCCAAAGAGATAATTCCACTGCGAGAAGAAATATCAAGAGCTACTGTTACTGCTGCCATCATGGATATTCAGAAATTGAAATCGGACCGTTTTAGCTATCCCCACTTCAGAAAAAGCTTTGATGATCAGGTATATATCATTCATCAAACAAAACTCTCAAGTATATGACTTCCATTTATCATTTAACTATTTTAGTTCCTAAGTGCATGACGATAAAGATTCTATGCAGGAAATAAGCTTTATTAAAATTTTGTACGTATTTTTAACTTTAAGAAAAATAGCCTTTCTGAGATTGCCTTGTTTGCCTTCCTCAACATTCCAGAGGTTCTTGAGTTTAAACATCAAAATCAGTCAAGCATCATATCTATGGCTTAGCATGAAAGAGCTCTATGGGCCTCACTTAATTATCTTTATTAGCCAACCATGCTTTTATTTACCAACTTGAAAAACGAAAACTGAAACTATTAACTACTCAAAAGCTGAGTAATCAACAAAGACACTAAATACTGAAAATGGACTGCCTAGCAAATTGGTTCACCACTGAGGACTTGTGTCTATTTCAGGTGGGGATAGGTGAAGCTTCAACGGTAAGGGAAGTCCCAGCATCGACTAACACCTGTGATGAGATTCGGGAGCAACAACAGAGGCCACATCATGTGGCTCATGATCATCATCATCAGGTGCAACACCACCACCATGCTGACCATCAGATTGCTACTGCAGCCTTCCACATCAGTAGACCTTCACATCCCATCTCCACTATCATCTCTCCACCTCCCCTCCATCACACTTCCATCATTCTTGACGAGGACCCTTACCATGTCCCCGGAATCATCCTTCAAAACGAAATCCAAGTAATTTCTTAAGCTGGCTATTACCATATGTGTAGTTCTTCCATGGCATCCAGTTGCAACCCTTTTTTCTGTGGCTTTTTAAATGAATAATCCAAGACGAGTCTAGCTAAATCTGAGTCACATCTATGCAATTTAACAATGACCAATCTCTGCTTGTAATTTCTTATATTTCTATACATGAAATCGGGTATGCAAGTCCGTATGAAATGGTTCCCAAATAGCGAATTAGGTCATAATGCAATGCAATGCATGAAGTTCAACCATGTATTGTAGTAAGGTCAAGAAAGTGGGTACTCCGGGAACTCAACCACCGACATCTCTCTCAAATGCATATAACTAGGTTTAGGTGAAACTCAAGCAACTAACAGTAGCTAGAATGAGAGTGGCTAATTTTCACCCATAATTCCATTTATTCAAGGTCTTCTATAGGTGGTGGACAAGTGGAAGTGGAAGCTATGAATTAAATGAAACTGTTTTTGTTAATGTCTGCAAAGTCGGGTAAAATAGTCAGTATTTTTATTTTTAAAGCTTCCTTTGAAGTCATGATGGTAATTATTTAGATCTTTTGAACTCGATGGTATTTCTGTCATTTCAGCAACAGCATCATAAGTTAGGAGGAAGCAGATCAGCATCTGGATTGGAGGAAATAATAATGGGCTGCACCTCTTTAACTGATATCAAAGAAGTGAGTATGAACTTTTTGACTCTGAAATCCATGAGACCCTTCTTTTTAATTATTCCCAACTGTGAAGAAGAGTTAAGAAAAGGCAAGAAGGAATATCAAGAGGAAAATAAAGGAAAACACTACCTTTTTACGTTTTCTACTCTTCTACTATATTTCAAATTAAAGATGTAAACCCCAAGAACTTTTCTCTTTCTCTTTATCTCTTTTGTTTTGCTTTTCATTTTCATGCTTGAAGTTCTTATTTTCACTAAAGACGGATAGAACTAACTATCATGTGATTTAGACTTGCATCTTTTTGTTGAGGGGCCTGAAGGTTCAGACTTCCTTGTTATGTGTGTTCCATTATAAGTGTCCACATTTTGGCTCTTTTCCTTCTTTTTTTTGTTTTTCTGGTTTAATCCTCTCTGTGCACTAGGAGTTTTCCCAGTATTGAACAAAAATTCTTTTCTTCTTACATTCCTGTCGTGCCCAAAACAATAAAAGGATAAAGACTTAAACTAGACAATCAATTAAGGATGTTCCATTGTACCATAAGAGATCAAATACGAGAAAACTACCTTTTCGCATAGTATACAACTATTTCTTCTTTTCTTTTTCTTATCTTTTGTTGGAGTGTTGGGGTTTGGAAAATGGGATAATGTTGAAAATATATAGTCGAAACATATATATAGTCTTTTTTCTTCCTTTTGTTGTTGTATTATTTCTTTGAAAGTGGATGATAGCGACTTGGAAACTGTTAACATGCGTGTCCTCTCAAGATATACACAGATCAGGTAGCGGAGAAGATTAAAAAGGGACAAAAGAGGCAGCTTCATTGATTTCCTTGTTGGCTTTTCTTTCTTTTTTCTCTCTCGATAGGTGCAATGAACTTTCTGTTCAAAACCCTAACCCTATTTTTCACATGCTTTTCGGAAATGCTGTTTTTGCAGGAATCATCCATTGCAAACCAGCAAGAGACTGAATGGTTGAAGTACTCCCATTTCTGGCCAGGATCTGACAACCAGGATCATGATGGGTAGGAGTAAAAAGAAAGAAAATAATAGTGAATAAATAGGTAAAGAACAACATTACAGACACCATCATTGTCATCGTCATTAGTACTTGAGGCCTCACAGTTGCTTGAAGTTTCTTTTCAACAAGAGGCCAAGAAAGTATAAACCCACAAATATAGTTTGTTCTTTTTTTTATATATATTTTTTCCTCTTTGGAGGTGGCTGCCAAAGGTCTAGTGGCTCTCTGAAGTCTCAACTGAACTAACTGTAAAACAGTCCTTGAGAAGAAAGAAATGAAAAGAAGAAAAGGAAAAAAGTAAGAAAATCAAAGGAGAAAAGAAAGGAAACCAAGAAAAGGCTGCTCTCAACTGACAATAGAAGGAGAACCAAAGACCCAAAGCAAAATCTTCGTGCATGAAAATCGTCGCCAGTATGATTACAATGGCATCTCTATTCTGATTTTTTATTTATTTTCAGGGCACCTGTATAAGTTCTTTCATGGTGTTTTTTGAAAAAAAGAAGAAGAATACGATAGTTTGAGTAAATCATATAGCAGGGAAATCTTTGTTACTTTTTGTTGCAATTAGCTTTATTCCCTTTTCAGTAGAAATACGGGAATTTATTTTGCAGATAACTTCTAAAAGTTTGGTGGAATTTTGCAGATCACATGTGTGTATGTTGCCTATTTTTGGAAATAACAATGCTGAGATTATGCAGTGCGTGATTCCAATAATCTTTTCTTGTTTAGTATAAATTAGTTCACAAACTTCTTTGCGTAATAATAAGAAGATACCAAGGTGTAATTAGTTTATTGTAATTAGTATAAATTACTTCTAAAACATAATATAATTAGTTTATTATATTTGTGAATAGTAGTATACTATGTTGGAATCTCCTCTAAGGTGCCACAATCCTTTTGCTTGCCTGATGTTTATGGATTCTGAACATTAAATTCGAGTAGGCGGCAATCACAACTCTCTGGCAATTTATAATAGTCGTGCTTTAGCAAAAATGACGATGAAAGATACACAATTTTAGTTGCCTAAATAAGAAAGGACATTTTATAGTGGATAGATTGCATATAATCATGACAACCTCTGATCAGCATATTAATGTTGATATGCACTTCTTTTATTAATGACAAGCATCATCCCTTACAGTTTAAGCACATACTCAGGAAGGAAATTTTTTGTTGAGACGGTCATGGTATTTAATATACTCCCTCCTTAATGAACTAGGATGGAAAAATCTATCGAATCAAATAATCTTTCACTCAACGTGCATGTATGGATGCGTAACATCTCATCATTCTTGATGTTAATTAAGAGGTTTCTGTTTTCATCTTTTTTTTTTTCTTTTGGTAATTAGTAGCTTCAATTATATAGTTTTGTCTTTAATTAGTGTAAATTGAGACAAGTATTTTGACTGAAAGAGGTATGACGATGACTAATAAGTTTATCTTTTATGAGTGCTACTTAACCATGCTAATTAAACAGTGTATTGATACGAAATGATTTTTCGAGTCAGAGTTCTCCTGGAGCTTGTTTGCCTTTGATAAGTTCAGAAATTCTAAAAATGGTTGTGGAGAATTTTCCACTTTGACAGTACGCTCACCCTTCAATTTGTTGCTTCTGATTAACCAATTTCAGCGGCTCTTGCTTGCTCCAACAACATCAATCAACAGTGTTTGTCACTTTCTTGAAGTGACTAATTATTTTCTGCCCTTGCATATATTTATCTCACCATATTTCTTATCATCATGCGTAATAACTGGTTTAAAGCTGGACTTTCACTGTACTCTTTATAGCTAAAACGTAATATATTGTCTTTTTGTGCAGCTGATTGACACAAATGAACTGAACGTGGGCTTCGTTGAGACGTCACATTGAAAATCAAGAATCGTCGTGTAGTAAACGAATATCACATTTAAGTCAGCCTCTCTGTGTGTTTTTTTTTCCTCCTCGGGGAAAACTTCTTTTGCAGCTTTATTTTATTCCATATTCGAGCTTTTGTGCATTATTATGGAGTAAAAAATGTGATTATCCCTCGAAAGCTTAGAGAGAGAGAGAGAGAGTTGGTGCATGCTATCTTTCCCCACATGGGACGTGCACGTAGGTAAAGTTACATCAAGATGGAGGCTACAGGCAGCTTCGTAGTAGTTTCTGAAGAGAATAAAGGCAGAACAAGGAATAAGCAGACAAGAATAACCTTTAACTTTAAAATGCACTTCCCACTACTTAACGCCAATTGGTCTCTAGTTGTGTTCATTTTTGTACATTCAATGGGAAAAATGAAAATATTCCGTACAGAATGGAGCTTTTCACAACATGCAAGAAAATTTGTGAATCATGTGTATGCCATTGATTTCCATTTTCCTTTAAAGAGATGCAAGACATCAGTATTTATAGAACATAGTAAATATTGTTATGTTCTAAAGTTTAACTTACGTTCTATGACCACAATTGTAGACGAGCTATTACAAGTTGTAACTTGATCTCACAATTATATCATCAATTAAAGCAACTATGTACCATGATCAGAATTATATCACTATGACAAAAAGTACCTTTACTCATCTTTTTCTGATGATGATTTTAAAATCTTAGCTAAATGTGAGCTTTTGGTAACAATTTTCAAAATCGTCACCAAAGGGTGATCTTAGGTGACAATTCCGCAAGTTTTTTGGTGACAAGACTTATTCTTTGGCAATAGTTTTTTAATATCATCGCCAAAGGGTAAGCCTTGGCGACGATTCTGTAAGTCATCGTGAATAAAATCATCGCCAAAAGCTTAATAACAAAATAATTCTCTTATTTATAATTATGAATTCACTAACTTTAACTTCATCAGTTTATGACTGAATATCGTATTGAGAAAATTCAAATTTAATATTATTGACAATGATTACAAGTGTAAAAATAAATTTATCTAACAAAAATGTCAAATCATTTAAATAATTTATGAAACTATAAAATCAAAATTAATTAATATTACATAGATTTATCCTTTTTATTTTTCTCTTTTAAATTATATGATTTGACAAATTTACATGATGTCACAAAATTTTTAAATAGTTTTAATATGAAGTTTCTAAATAATGATATATGATTCTTACAAAAAAATAAATAAATAGGGATATATGGTAAGTAATATAATATAATGATTGATGATAAGTAATACAAGATTTTAACTAGAACTTTAATAATTCTTAAGGATAAAACAATAAATAAAGTTTAACGCCTATTCCAACAAAAACAAAAGAAATAATTATTTTTCTATATTCTAAGTGACATGAGACTTGGTAGATAAGGTAAAGGAGTTTCTTATGTTTGGATTCCCAAGAAAGCTCCTTGTACATTTTAAGTCATCAACTGAAATAGACAATGATCTTTCTCCAAGAGTTAGTTTATTGACACCCACTTTCAACAACTTCTTGACTTTAACTAAACTAGTAGAAGATATAATGAACAATTTCTTGAATGCAATATGAATCGCTAAATTAGATGAACCACATGTACCATGTATTTCACCTAAGGAACAAATAGTATATAACAATCACGTCAATTTCTTCACAATCTTTTGAAAAAATTAAATCATAAAAACTTAAAAAGCTAAATCAAACAGTACAAGGAACCTAAATTTGAACACATACATACTGTTGGCCCCTGAATTTTTTTTTAATTATAAGCATGATGAGACAAGTTTTGGGGTCTTGATAGATTAATTATGTTGGAATTAATTAACATATTAGTGGGGGTTAGGTAATGTGACATGGGCTAAGGGTTTTGAACTATTGGAGTAGTGGGAGAATGTAAGGCTAATGTTGGCAAGTCACTTGAGTTTAAAAACCTTAAGGCATTAAAGTAAGGGCAAAATGGACTTTATGCAATCATTAATGGTGTAAAAGAGAAGGAAATGGGGTGTCTTACTTTTGAAAGAGAGAGAAAAACGAAATTGAATAAAGAAGGGAGAGAGTTTCGTGAGTTTAGGGAAAGAAAGAAAAGCAAGTTAGGTTTTGATTTTTCTTAACCTTCAAGAGGGATTTTGAGAGTGATCAAGAAGGGAAAAAGAAAGAGAAAGATTAGAGCTTCCATTGGAGCCAAGAAAATCATTGTTTGGTGAAGATTTAAGGTAAGTGGGTTTTAATCTTTTGGAGTTTTGAAAGGTTTTTGGTTCAAAGAGCTTAGGAAAGGTATGGGTATGGGTATGGGTATTCTAGGATTTATTTCATGCATGTGGTTCTTTGGGTTTTCTAATTTGAATCTTTTTGATTTGTGGTTTTTTGTCATTGTTGAAGAAAATCAAGAAGTTCAAGAGGAGCAAGAAGAGAGGCATATTTGAACAAGCCATAGTCAAGGACTTCAAGGTGGGTTTCACTTTTACAGTTAGGCGATAAGCTAACAAAATTTTCTGTCAATAAATGACAGTAAATAAATTTTGCAACCACCTCATTCATATGCATTTAATGTTGTTAAGTGCTGCAAGATTTTTCCTACATGCTTATACATGATTTGTGGGATGATAAATGGAAAGTTGTCTTTATTAAAATCATTCTTTGAAATGATACATGATTTTGAAACCATACTTTTGGGAATGGTTTTCAAGATATAACAAACTTATGAAAAACAAGTTTTCAAGAGAATGTGCCTTTGTGGGCATCAAGTTTACAAGATTTTGAAAAATCTATGTGTTATGTGGGTTTGTGGTAGTCCCTCAAGAACTGTCACGTGCACGTTGACCCAAGTATAGGCTTCTTCTGCTAGCCCACTCGTGGCATGGAGCTCCCTCAAGGACTCCCTCAAGAGTTCACGGCTACACAGGACCACATTGTGGAAATGTGTGGTGCGTCATGTTTTTGGACTTACCTAAACCATTCTGATGTGCTTATGTGTTTATGTTATATGAACAAGTTTGATGCATTCATGTTTTGTAAGTTGTAAATTTTGACTACACGATAAGACTTTTGAGAAATAAGTATTTTACGATTTAATAAGATATTTTCTATGACAAGTAAAATGGTTTCAAAAGTTTTTCTTATCTCTTTTTACTATAAATTGTTACCCACAAGCTTTCAAGCTCACCCCCTTCCTGTCCCATCCTCAGGTTATAGCTAAAGATCAAGTGATCAAGACCCTAAAGGAATTGCTCATTTACTATTTTGTATTTTTGTAATAAAACAATGGTGTGGCTTTTGATATGTAAACAAAGTATTTCAAACTCTGTTACTTTAAGAAATGAAATGATAAATTTAAGTAGTTCAGTTATGTATGTATGTTTATATTGATTTCCTCATAAGTAATGAGTTGGTTTTGATGTTTGTTTGTCATGGGCACGCCATCCTTATGGAATGATGCCTAACAAAGGTTCAGGGAAAGGACCCTACAAGGTGATATGCACGCTCTAGTTCAGTTATGAGTTGTATATTTACATTGATTTAGAGCAAGAGTTGGATTTTGAAATCAAGTGGGATCCAACATTTGTGGTATCAAAGCAAGAAGATGAATCGATGATGTTTAAGAAAATTCCATAGGATTAAGCTCATGTTGATGATTCGAAGTTGGGCTTCGAAAATGGTGCCCAATAACTAGCATAACAGAATCTCATGATAAAACAAATCAATATGATTCAAGTGTGGTTCCATTGCTTAACACAAAACAACATCAACATCAAACAACAACCTAATATGCCTAAAAACATGCATCCTAATTAGCAAAATGCAAACAGTAAATAAACCAAATTTAAACGATGC
>JANIHZ010000209.1:18190762-18200834 GCA_027478365.1 Erythroxylum rufum | reverse complement strand
TTAAATGCAAATTTTAAATTATAAAAGTTAACTTTACAATTAAATCCCGCGGGAGTAAACTGTTATAAACTTTTTCGTTATTTTATTCAATGGACACATGGAAATGTAGAATGTGTTTGATAATTTCTAGAGGAGAGTAACATAAAATTTTTAAGCATAGAGAATAAATTGAAAAGATGTTAAATCACAAGGGAATCGGTAGACTTACAGCTCTTAAATTTATGCTAAAAATAAAAATATATAAATCATATCATTGTGTAAAAAAAATTAAAATCAATGGTTAAATTGAATAAAAGTTGAACCAGTTAATTGATTTAGCTCATAAAAGTTTAATAGTGTAATGGACTTTTCATATTGTTGGTTTATGAAATCCCTTATGCATATATAGTTTTTCCAATATTAACTTTCATTTTTGAATAACCTATTGGGTTGGTTGGTAGTGGTATTCTTTAGTCAGTAAAAGAAAAGGCAAATTTTGCTAAAAAGTGCACTGCAATTGCCTTTCCACTATTCGATTTGTAAAAACATTTTCATCTTTTAAAATTAAACCTTGTGAAAACCATTTTTGATGGCTTCTATTACCCCCAGAAGTTAGGTAAGCCATCTTGGAGTCGAGTATTGGGAGATCCCGACACATTTGGTAAGCTGCAGTATGTTGTTGGTTTGACGGATGACCTTGTCTCCCCTCCATCTAAAGTTTTATTGCAGGGTGCTAGCAAATAAAAAATTGCTCTCGTGGGATACTTCCCGGAGAAAAGGATAGCTTACCTAGTTATCCAACATTAGGCAGACTCTAATTGGAAGAAATGGAGATTGCAATCTACACTAATAATTGAAGATGACAAAGTGCATTAGTCAACCCAAACGGTATCACTAGAAACTCGAAATGCCCATACTTGCTTTGGAATGCACTCTTAGGCACATCAGCCTCTGCTATCTTCAGTTGATAATACCCTGACCTCAAATCCAGCTTAGTAAACACCTGAGCTCCCCGCAACTGATAATATAAATCATCGATCCTAGGCAGTGGGTACTTATTTCTCACGGTCACCCGATTCAGCTGCCTGTAATCGATGCACAATCTCAAAGTCCCAACTTTCTTCTTCACAAACAACACAGGAGCTCCTCATGGTGAAACACTGGGCCTAATAAAACCCTTCTCCTGTAATCGATGCACAATTTCAAAGTCCCATCTTTCTTCTTCACAAACAACACAGGAGCTCCCCATAGTGAAACACTGGGCCTAATAAAACCCTTCTCCAGTAACTCCTGCAGCTAAGTCTTCAGCTCCTTCAGTTCCACAGGTGCCATCCTATATGGAGGAATAGATATAGGAGCAGCTCCTGGAACTAGATCAATGGTAAACTCTGCTTCCCGATCCGACGGTAAACCCAGTAATTTATACTGCTTCAGAATTGCGTGATTCTGAGTATGCATCTTGTAATTCACTAAGTTTTGAGGTTACCTCCTTATCACTTTCTCCTTCGGCTACCAGGAAAATGTTTGCTTGTACTGATGCCTCTGAGTTAGTATCTGATTTAGACGAATCCAGATCTTCTCAGGTTGCCATCATGTTTTTCTTGCCTTCTCTACTCTTCTTTGACTTTTTTTTTCAGCAATGGACATTCGGACTTGTAGTGTCCCGGTTTATTGCATTCATAGCATATGACGGATGTTTTCTTATTCTTTCCTTCATCTTTGCTATTCTTCTTGAAAGAGGACTTTTTGTTTCCTTTTTCTTTTTTCTTCCACATGCGTCTGATCTTCCTCGAGATAAAGGATAGTTCATCATCTTCTTCACTTGAATCTCGATCTGATTCATTGGAGTCGTCATTCTTAACTTCCTCGATTTCAGCGCTTTCGACGATGAACTCCTCTTCCTCTGATTCTTATGATTCTTCTATCTGGCTTTCAGTGCTATGGATTTGTCCCATCTGGTTTTATCTTCTGCATCGAGTTCCACTTCATGTATCTTCAAGGATCCAAGCAATTCGTCAAGCTTCAACACACTCAAGTCCTTCTTTTCGGTAGACTTCTGAGGATCTTTCTAACGTGATCTTGATTGTCATAAGTTCTACCGAGAGCTTTAAGTCCATTAATGATGGTTTGAAATCTTCCAAACATCTGATCGATAGACTCTTCGTCCTTCGTCTTGAATAGCTCGTACTGGTGTACAAGAATGCTTATCTTAGATTCCTTTACTTAATTAGTGCCTTCGTGTGCGATGGATAGTGTATCCCACATCTCCTTCGCCGTGTCGCATCCGTGAACTTTATCATACTCACTTCTGCTTAGGACACAGCTTAAAACAAACTTGGCCTTCGAATTCAACTAGAATCTTGCCTTTTGATTTGTAGACCATCTGATTCGTGGAATAGCATTTCCTTCTTCATCTACCGGTGTATATGGTCCATTTTCTATTATCTCCCAAAGGTCGATATGAGTAGATTCAATGAAGAGATACATCCTGTCTTTCCAGTAATGGTGGTCTTCTTCATTGAACGTAGGAGGACTATTGATAGAGGCGCCCTCAGCTATATATACGTGCGATTCTACCATGGATCTTTATCCACACTTTATGACGGTGGTTCTTAGACACCGAGCTCTAATACCAAATGAACTAAATCACACGTTAGTATAGACTTTATATTTGATATACAAAATGCACAAGAAGGGGGGTTGAATTAGTATATACAATCCCCTTTTCAAAACTTCTTTTGAAAACTTGCTTTTTTAGAACTATTAAATAACAGTTTTTTGAAGTATTGCAATTCGCTTCTAAGTACTTGTATAAAAACAACAAGAATAAAAGTTGAGAGTTGAGAGTAAGAATCGACACAGCAAATTTATACTAGTTCACCCCAAACCGTGGGCTACGTCCAGTCCTCAGAATCCTTTCTGGGATTTCACTATACTTCTCAAAAATACAAGTATTCTTTTCACCGAGCCTCTTCGGGTCTCGTACAACAAGTATTCTTTCACACTTAGCCTTTTCAGGCTATTAGCTTTTCTTCTTTCTTACAGAAAGATGTTTGCGAGCTTTGTTATAGAGAAAAGTAGCTCTCAATATTTAGCACAATGAATACAGTGTTTCTAACTTTAAAATCTTTAACACTTTAAAAATCACTAACTTCTGTAATTTTCAACTCTGACTTGTATTTATGGCCTTCGTCTTTAACTGCTTCTTAATAACCCCTTCTTTCTTCTTGTTTCTTGATCTTTGAAGAAACAGTTATTCAGTTGAGTTCTGTAACTAACTCAGACTGATTATCCATCCGATGTGGTATCGGGTCTTCGTCTTATTTTGTCTCAGCTTTCGCTTCGTCTTAGTTTTCACTTCGTCTTAGTTTCTATTTCGTCTTAATTTCCACTTCTTAGTTTCCGCTTCGTCTTATTTTTGTCTCCGTGCTTCGTCTCACTTTTGTCTCCTCGCTTCGTTTTACTTTTTTCCTCACTTCTTCTTATTTTTGTCTCTGCGCTTCGTCTTATTTTTATCTCCGCGCGTCGTCTTACTTTTGTCTCCGCGCTTCGTCTTACTTTTGCTTTTCCACTTCGTCTTACTTTTTAATATTACTATTATTTGATGTTCATCAAAATTATTAATCGTAAAGTCATTTTGACTTAACATTTCTACCACTATCCCAATTTTTCTATGCATCTCTCTCTTTCTCGCGATGTTTATTTCTTGATTGATTTTCTTACCAACTGTTTGCTTCACCTTATAGGCTTGGCTCTTTAAAATAAATAGATATAACATAATTATATTTCTTCTATTTCTTTTTGGTTCACACATCAACATAATGATTGTTTGGTTTAATATTTACCGTTAAGTCAAAGGTAAGAAAGTTGAAAACATCGTCATTAAAGAGATAAGAATAAATATTGCACTCATTGAAGTTTAAACATTTAGCCAAATAGTTATAATGATGAATTATAGAAAGCATGGAATTCTGGATGTTTATTCAAGTAGGTTATCTAAGTTAAATGAGTGTTTATTCTAATTATTTAGCGCTAGCATGCTTAATTGTTCAATCAATTACTTTAAAGAGATAGGTTGCATCACAATGTCAACTTTTTAAGCCTGAACTAACTTGATTAAATTTTAGGTTACCAAAACTTAGCTGTGATTGTGCTCAGACTTAGACTCAAGCCAAATGATTCAAACTTGATCATAGTTCAAATGACACAAAGTTTGATTACATTCGAGCCTGATTGAACCTCAAGTTATGTCGACCCAACCTATTTACTAACCTTAATTAAATAGCCTACTCTACTTCAAGTTAAAAGTTAAGGCTCATAATAAAGTTGTATTGGTCATAAACCCTAAGGTCAAAGTTTCATCTTAAAAAATTTTTAGGCTTGAATCTCAATATGATCTTAATTAAATCTAAATGTTTGAACTTGAGTCTTAATTTTATCAAATATATTTTAATACATTGATTTCAGTTGAATCAATTTGATTTCTTATAATTGAGATCGGTTAAACTAGCATGAAATTTGCCTTTAAGCTATACAAACTTCTTTTCTATACCTATTTGAAGTCAATTTGAATTTTCACCAAACTTGTTTGACTTAAGATATGTGCACGTGTTGATGCACGGTCGTGCATCTCTTATGTGCTTCAAATCTTCATTTTATGCCATGTTTTCTTCTGAATTCTTCTCCTTTAAATTTGTGAAGGCAATTATACTCTGTAAACACACTTAGAGTGAATCGAGTACCAAATATACGATAAAATTATAAGTTATCAAGCAAAAACACATCAAATATAAGGAATAAATATGATCAATTATGCATCTATCAAACATCCATGCACTTAAGCTTCTGCTTGTCCTTAAGCAAACCATAATCAAAATTGTAAATCTTACACATCAATCCATCATCAATCTCGATCTATCCATTCATACTATACATCATTATATCTTATTGAATCAAATTAGCATACAATTAGAATCAAATTATCCTAAAATTAACTTTCTAAGTCAATATTAATAATAATCACATGAATAATTGCATTGAAATTAAAAGCATTAACCTTTTAATGTTTAGGATGAAAAGTAGCAAAACTCTCAATGAATGCTTGGTAGAACTTTTACCATAGGATTGCAATAAAATCACATCTCCACCACTTATGTATAAACTAGAAAAAAAAAATCAAAAGGTCTTTATAATGTTGTAATGGAGCTTAGGTATGGTATTGTTGGGATAATAAAAATGGTTGAATTGAAGGAAATTTACCAACCAAGAAACTATAAAACTTGTTTACAAAACATACAGCTCCTTTCATTGCAACTCTATTGGTACCATAAACTTATTCACAATTTTTTTCTCGTATAATAACTTTTTTTTCAATCAATGAGTATTAAGTACCACAATTAAAGAAACAATGGACCTTTCAAGAAATTCAAGTCTCAACAAGTAAATAATGTAAATAACCTTCAAGGTTCAAAGCAATAAAAAGGTCTTCAAAGGAAAATAGGATAAAGGTTAATATGTGGGTCTAGTCAATGAAAAAGACTAAAGTTCAACTTGGTTATTCCTAAAGGTAATTTAACAATGTGGTAATTTTCAAAGAAATAGGCTAAAACAAGTTATTGAATCTAAGTGCCTTCATCATGTCAATGCTTCCAATTTAACAAATATGGTATCAATATGCATAATAAAAGCAAGTTCTAGAATTATTCTGGCATATATGATAGCTCATACAAAATAATAACAAGAGCTTAACAATTTTGAAATTTTTTCTCTTAGTCTACAAAAGCTCAAGAAAAAGATGGGCATTATGTGTAAATATCATTCAACTTGAATATTATAACTTACAAAAGCAAATTTATTCTCACTCTTATCCTTTTGCATACCAATTCAATCAATATTCAACAATGAAACACAATATTCATGGACAAATTTCAACTAGGATATCAGTTCATAAAATTTAATAATAAATATTATAATAATCTTAAAGAATTTGTTTAAAGATTCATCACACTTAAAGTTGTATATTGTCCCCAATGTACACAATATATATAATAAGGGAAAAGTTTAGTGGTATTTTCCTAAATATGATGATTTTGTGATGTTAGATCCATCCAATGTTAAACTACATCCTTGCAAAATATAAACGAGAAAGGGATAAAAAGAACATGGAAATAACATAATATAAAATAACATGAAATAAAATCCTATACTAATGCATGAAATAAAATTAAAACAAAGTAAATAAAACCTATCCTAATTCATGGGTTGCCTCCCATGCATCGCTTGTTTAAAATTATTAGCTTAATGTGCTCCTTACGCCTAGCTTCATCCTAGATCAATAACGAGTTCTTGCTTCCACTAGTTTCTCCGCATAAGGTTTTGTAACCTGTAAATAAGCCGACTGTTGCAATATAATAACAAGGACATAATTTATTAAATTAATAAATCCAATTATAAGTATTAATGCCCTTGTTAATGACAAACTGTTAATGAAAGAGTAAATAATAAAACTCCTTAAATTGTTAGTTGACTCAAACAATTTGCCTTTGAGGAAATGGGAACCTTCCGTACTTAAGGTCATTACTAACGCTTCACCAGTAGTTTCCTTATTTGGTTCCTCCATTTCTTCCTCAACCATCTCTTTCCACTCTTCTTCTTCCTAGACAGAGGTTTTCGACTTATCTTCTTCAATTATATCCTACCACTTCTCTACTTCTGCTTTTTGGATAGAGGCTTCTTCTTCTTCTTCTTCAGGAAGCTCTTTGAGGAATGTCACTCCATTCATGAGACCACCTTATCTTCTCTTCACTCCCAAATTTGCATCAGTTAGCTTTCATTTTGGCAAGGATTTCCATTAATTTATCTGTAATACTTGCTTCCTCTTCCTCTTCCTCTTCCTCTTCCTCTTCTTCTTCTTCTTCTTCTTCTTCTTCTTCTTCTTCTTCTCCTGTTTCGTCTTCTTCTAGAAACTTGTTTCCATTCCTAAAGGTGATTACCGTTCTATATTGTTCAACATCAGTTTCAGTAATACTAAGCAAACTACCTTGCATCTCATTAAATATTATCTCCACCAGTTGTTCCAACTAATTCACCAAATTTTGTATATAAGCCTCTATTTCCTAATGCTTCATGATTAATTCTTGAATGAAATCAGCCATCATATCTTCCAAAGTTGGCTCACTAACTGAAGGAGCTTGGTGCTTTAAATATTCAGTTGGAGTGTAATCGTTCCATTCATAGGCATAAAAGTTGCTCCACTCTCAATTGTAGTTGTTCCCATATAGTGCACCTTGAGGTTGATTTTACATACTCTATTGCTCCCATATATGAGTTGGTGCTCAACATTCATGATTGTAGTAAGTACTCTCACAAATGTCCCAACATAGTGTAGACATCGATAGTGCCTCTGAAACCAGGTGAGGGAACCTCTCTCCCCCATATGGTGATGTTACAGATTGTGAAGACAAATCGTAGCTCCCATAAAAGTATTGTCTGCTCCATCCTTCCATTGTGAGTTGTGGCTTTAATAAGAAATCGTAAATCTTACAACAAACCATAACTCAAAATCAAGAAGAGAAATCTAAAAGGTAATTAAATGAATAAGTCACAAATAACATACAATATAATAAAACTATAATATAATACAAAAAATAGTGACTAGAGTAATAACATTTAATTGTTCCTAATATCAAAATCTCCGATAATGGCACCAAAAACTTAGCTGACTTTTTCTATGTATATCAATATTGAATTACTTCAAGCGTATGGAATAGTTGTAGGGATGACAGTTTTGACCCGGCGGGCTGGGCTACAGGCTGGGCTTAGACTGGGGTTGTCCTGGCCTGTGACCGAAAGGGAAGGTACAAAATGAAGTCATTTTGTCAAATTTTTTTAAAAATAGTGTAGAAGGACCAGGCTGGCAGCCACCAGTCATCCCTACATAGTTGTAGCTATTACTGGCAAATATGAGTCGATCCCACAAGGATAGTGATTACATGTAATTACCATTATTCTATTATATAGCCTATGAATTGATTGTGATTTTTAATTTTAAAAAATAAAACTAGAGTAAGTAAAATAAATGAGCAATAGATTGAATCATAGAATTAAGGAAGTACTAAGAAAATTATCGATATCAAAAGATTAGTATCTAGGTTTCGAATCCCCCTAAACCCTTATTACATTGATCTTTTATTATGCAATTGTTTTGTTGATTCGGTCTAATGCACGACTATGCATCATATAATCAAAATCTTTGGAAATCATGAATCTACACAACTTAAGAGACATGCAATAGCTGATGCACAGTCATGCATCTCTTGTGTGCTTTGAATCTTTGTTTTATATTGTGTTTTCTTCTAAATTCTTCTCCTTTAAGTCTGTAAAGGCAATTATACTTTGTAAACACACTTAAAGTGAATTGAGTACCAAATATATGATAAAAGTATAATTTATCAAATAAAAATACATCAAATATGAGGTATAAATATGATCAATTATGCATCTACTATACATTGAGAAATAAAACAAGATTAGTGACGAAGTTAATCTTAGACATGCACCAAACTTATCATTGTTATATGTAATAAGTTCCATAACAATATCCACACCATTTTTAAATTGCTATTAGGAGCCAACTATCAAGCATAGTAATGGGTTGAGTCAAGCCATACTTGAAGCTACGCAAACCTAGTCCAGCCTAAAAACCTTTACAAGTGGCCTGAACCTAACTAAAAATCCAATTGAGCCTAGCTTATATTGTTTGAGCTTGAGTCTGATTGGGTTTTGGATGACTTAGAGCTCGACTGTAAATTGAATCACCCAAATCTTGACCTATTAGACCTAACTTGACCTATTGTGGACCAAAATTCCTCTCTAATTTTTAAGTAGTTCTTAATCTCTTATCTCAAAATCTAAAGCATCTCTAATAAAAGTGAACTCCAAATCAATCATAAAATCTATGACTAAACTCAATCAAAAATTTGGTTGAGATTTTATAGATTAATAGCATAAAACTATAAATTCAATCTCTCACATAAAGATAGAGAAGTCAAAGCAGTGGGAGGGAGTTATAATCGATAGCAATAAGGCAACAAGATAAATAAGTGAAGAAATTGAGAAAAAGGAGAAAATTTCGGTACATTGAAGAAACTGAAAAAGGAGAAACATTTGGTGCATTGTAAAGAAACAATTGGTGGAGATGAAAGAAATAATTGGTGCCTTATAGTTTATTGTGGCGGTACATAAGAGAAATTAAGAAAGAGGAGAAAGAATCTACTTGAGTTACGAGCTTCAAGTCGGGATGAGTTATGGAGCCTAAGCACAAGCCTATGCCTAAGGCCTAATTCTTTTTAAAAGCTCAAGCTTAGTTTGAAGCTTTGTCAACTTGGATTAAGCATATTAACTTTGAGACTATTTTGCTACGTTTACCGATTACATGAGGCTTAGTGATGACATAGAGTTCCAAAATAAGATTGTCATCGATTTGATGCTATTTCAATGGCACTTTTTGTTAAGTCAAATGACTTTACGAAATTAATAAGTTTTGATGATAAAACAAAAAGAGATAAACGAAAAGCAGACAAAGAATGGCTAAACAAAAAGCAGACGAAAGCTTAAAAGGAAAAGCAGACGAAAGCTTAGAAGGAAAAGCAGACGAAAGCTAAACAAAGGAAAAGTAGACGAAAGCTTAGAAGGAAAAGCAGACGAAGAGAAAAGAAGACGAAAGCTTAGACGAAAAGCAGACGAAAGCTTAAAAGGAAAAGCAGACAAAAGCTTAGAAGAAAAAGCAGACGAAACCTTAGAACGAAAAGCAGACGAAAGCTATCTGATGAAAAAACAGACAAAGTGAAAAGCAGACGAAAGCTTAGAACAAAAAGCAGACGAAAGCTTAAAAGGAAAAGCGGACGAAAGCTTAAAAGGAAAAGCAGACGAAAGCTCAGAAGGAAAAGCAGACGAAACCTTAGAACGAAAAGCAGACGAAAGCTATTTGATGAAAAAATAGACGAAGCAAAAAGCAAACGATGCAATAATCAGACGAAAGAGTAAAGAAGTCGGAAGCATCAGCTTGAGTTAGTTACAGAGCTCAACTGACTAA
>JANIHZ010000209.1:17791623-17804399 GCA_027478365.1 Erythroxylum rufum | reverse complement strand
AAATTAAACTTAGAAAACACTAATTCCACATAAAATCAAGCTATCTAAATCATGAATTTCCAAAATCCCCAAATTCCAAAATTGACCTAAACCAATTCACCCAAATTCAATATCATAAATCACAAAATCTTCAAAATTGGTATCATATTTCACCAAGCCATAGGATTTTCCATGATTCTAAACCAATAATTTCCAAAAACCCCAATTACAAAATTAGACATAAATCCCCAATTAATTCCATCCAAAATTAAACACAACCTAAGGCATAAACATCAAAATTGACTTCATAAATCACATACCCATATC
The DNA here is from genome assembly GCA_027478365.1 of Erythroxylum rufum. Taxonomy (NCBI): domain Eukaryota; kingdom Viridiplantae; phylum Streptophyta; class Magnoliopsida; order Malpighiales; family Erythroxylaceae; genus Erythroxylum; species Erythroxylum rufum. The sequence goes on along the minus strand of JANIHZ010000209.1, from coordinate 17,804,093 downwards.
ATTTTCCATAATCCTAAACCATTATCTCTCTAAAACTTCAAAGCTTAAAACTCATCACTTACCTTTATCAATTTTCGGATTTCTTGTCTCCATAGGCAAGCTTCCACCTTCTTCAATCCTTTATCCTTGAACAAGGTCGAAAATCCCTTAGGAAACCCATAAAAAACCGAAACCTTGCATCTCTCTTCTTCTCCTTCTCCTTCACCGACGAGCTTCTCCCTTTCTCTCTTCTCTCTTCTTGTTTTCTTTCATTTTCTGTTATGTTTCGTGCCTCTCATCTCTTAAAACCGACAGCCCTATGTGTTTTCTGCCATGTCATTTAAATGAGGGGTAAAAGACCTAAGTGCCCCTACATTATAGTGATATCCCAAAATTACCCCTGCACAAAATCTTGAAAAACTGTTAACTTGCGTCCTGATTTTGAGTAGTTAAACGAAATAATTTGGTAAAGATTTCTTCTTTAAAATTGTTCCTATATGTCTCCTATTTAAAAATGACACCAAAAATGCTCAATTCGGATCAAAAACGAAGGAGTTATAGCCCAATTACTATCGGACCCTCACAAAATCCGAGACTGAACATTAACACAAATTCAATCCAGAAATTGATAATCTTAGGGATGAAATTGAATTTCGATCCCTTCACATAATTTATATCCCTATGTCTCAATTTTATTTTGCCTCAATAATCAACTTAATCGGATCTCTACAGCTCCCGAATTTTGTAAAATACTGAACCATGTTGGGAAAATTATCAAACTCATAACCTATAACCAAACCTCTTACTTTGGTTCAAACAATCTCTTTCCATTTAATATCCTAAAAATCATAATTTCTCAAGAAAATGAAATTAAAAGTCTTAGGAATCTAACGCTTCATAAATCGAATCAATCGGATGTCAGACGGAGAATTTATAAACTAAAGATTGAACAAGGGTCGGAGTATAAGCAAAGTTACAAGACTTCAAATACATACTTATAACTGAATTTTTCAAAAATCATAACTCTTGACTCAGAACTCTAAAAATTTCAAACTTGGTGTCTATGGAATGAAAAAAGGAAGCTCTACAACTTCCAAGAAGGACTCAAAAATCAATTTCATCTCTAAAGGGGTCAAAAACCCAATCAAAAGTTCTGTCCAAAACAACTTTTCCTAAACAACTTCCAAATTTCGAACTATCATAACTCCTAGCCCCGATATCAAAAAATTACATACTTTATGGCGTCGTAAAGATTGAAATACAAGCTACAACTTTTATTAAGACCACTTACTCCAATTCGGACTAAATCAATGTGACGAGTGGCCTCGAAATCTAGTACAAGCAAACTTTCCCTTAAGATCATTTTCCAAAAACAAAGCAAAAGAACCTTATCTTCGGAGCATCATATCTCTCAATCCTGATATCAAAAAATAGCAAACTTTATGGCCACAAAAAGCTCTCGACAGAGGCTACAAGTTTCATGAAGATCATTATCTCAAATTGGGCCTAAATCAAAAAGTCAACTTTTACTCCAAAAAGTCAAACTTTTCTTAATTCTCTAAATTTTCATATTTTCACTCTTTATTTCTTAATTTTCACTTCATTTCAAAGAACTCATTCACTTTACTCTCATAACTCATACAAATTTACTCAATTTTTGAAATCATCAAAACTAATAACTTCTTTTCTCATTAATTTTTCTTAAGGCACAATTACAAGTATAACACACTTCGCATTCAAAAACACTCATTTAAAAAATAATTATAATATTTCTAATTTTCACCAAAAGTTCGGAGTCCAACATTAGACATATTAAATTAAGAATATAAATGCATAATTGAATCACTATAAATCAATCAATTAAATTGCATTGAATAAAAGACTATATCATACTATCCATCCCAACTTAAGGTTCATCACACCTAAGCACTAAACAAATTAGTCTCTTAACATAAAAAAAATGAAACCAACATTAATTATTTAGAATAATAATTAGAAAGAAAAGGATCTATGATCTATATATCCTATTTATCACTATTGAAATCTCCTTCAAACTTGGATCAAAAGTTGCTCTTTATCGGATCTCTTAAAGTAATTTTCGTGTTTTCCTCATCCTAAGTTTAAAAATGCTTCTTCTACGCTCTATCTGGTCTCTAATATGATTTGAATTACTTCCTCCTTTGTCTAGACTTGATAATTTCCTTTTAAGGTGTGAAACTAGGGTTTCTAAAATATATACGATTACTTATAAGACCATGTGAGTGATCATGTATCTCAAAACTACCTCAAATATTGCAACTTCACATATTTTCAGAAGCTTATACAGGCTACATATAAGATCATCTATGTCACATATATAGGCGTATATCTTCACATGATCATAAATAGCATCTTCGAAACTTCACATGTTTACAGTAATTTATACTATCCTTAGACATGACCGTATGTCTTTAAAGTTGCTTCAATTCTTCTATTTTGTACCTTAATTTTGCTCAAATTCTTTTCCTTTTGGTCTATATAGGCAATTATTGCCTAAAATACACTTGAAGTAAAATAAGTACCAAAATAATATAAAACTCTCAAATAACAACTAAAACACACTAAATATAGGTATAAAAATATAGTCAATTAATTGTTTATTAAACATTCCCACACTTATGTTTTTATTTGTCTTCAAGCAAATCATAACTCAAATCATCAAACTTAAAGACATCTATCCCTTATTAACCTCAACCTATCCATCACACCCTAAATCATCATTTCATATCAATCAAATCAATATGCAATTAAATTTATCCTAAAACCAACCTTCATTCATAAGTCAATATTAATAGCAATCACATAAGTAATCTTTTTGAAATTAAGCACAAATTTTCGCACCATTACTAAGGATTCACTTAATGCACTCAAAGCATTTATGGTGGAAAGTGCAAGAACTCTCAAATCAATATATAAGAGGATTCTTAACTATAAGCTTGCAATAAAATCATATCTCCACTACTTATAAGTAAACTAGAAACAAAAATAAAAAAGGATTTGTTACAAGGTTTGAATGAGGATTAGGTAAAGATATGATAGAGATAATAAAAAAAGGTAACAAAATTAAAGGAAATTTACATAAACAAGATTACATGAAACTTAGTTCTTCACAATATAGGTCTTTCACATTATAATTCCTTTGGTACAATAACTCCAACACTTTTTTTGACTATGCTCATAATATTTATTTTTGAAACTTCTTCGAAAAAATTTGGACAAAATAAAAAATTATAACAATAAAACACTTGAGAGAAGACACATTAACATTCACCATGTACCAATAATAAAAAAATCTTTATACCTCTTTAAAATTCTTCAACATAATCCAGTTTTAAGCAATTAAGTAAATGTAAATCCTTCAGGGTTCAAAAATAATGAAAAAGCTTTCAAGAAAAATAAGGTAAAGGTTATTAATATAGTTATAATCAATGAAAAAGCTAAGTTTTAAAAGTGATTACTCCTAAGGATAAAATATAGTAGAATAACAATCAAGAAAATAGGCTAAAACAAATTGTTAAATTTAAATGTCTTTATCATTTCAATGCTTCTATTTTAACATTGTGGTCTCAATATGGATAATAAAAACAAGTTCTAGAATCATCCATCCATGAATCATAATACATCAAAGAATAAAAGAGCTTAAAATAAAGATGCATGTGCTCTTAGACTTAAAGGTTCACAAAAAAGTTTATATGTATAAATAATATGCAATTTTCATTCAAATTAATTATCTCAATGATTACTAAATTTATTATTTATAAAAGCAAATCTGTTCTAACTCTCATCCTTTTGCATACTAATTTAAATAATAACCTAGAGTAGTTTGAATAGATTTTAACTAAATTAGAATGTCAATTAACAAGAATTAATAAAGAAATCTAAAAAAATTGAAAATTTTCATCAACCTATTTCTGATGCTTAAAATTGTTTATTATCCCTTATGTACACATTAGAAGCACGAATAAATAAAATATTAATAAAAGCACAAAAAATGAAAAAGTTATAGATTGGTACTTCCCCAAATAATAAGATTTATATAATTCTGAATTCAATGAAGAGTCCATATGATATTATATGTAACCATCCTTGTGAAATATAAACAAAAGAAAATAAAAATATTGGAAAATAAAAAAGATAAAGAACATGAAAATAAAAATAAAAAACTAAAATTGCATTACTAATGTTTAGACAAAACAAAATAAAGTAACAAATAAAATAAGAAAATACATAAATAATAAAAGAAATAAAAGAAAACCCTAATAGAGCATCCAGACTGTCTCTGTATTCGTCAATCTTTTTGTGAGTCTGGTATATTGTCATCAGAGGATCCTCAAGTCTTTGAGCCTCATATTGCTGCAAATTCGAAGATAATGTAGTCACTTTAGATGGTAGAGGTGATATGGATATCCTAATGTATCATGCCATCTGCACTAAAACTTCCTCCATCCATCAATCATGTGCCTCTCGTCTCTCCATCCACTCCATTAGTACTGCCTAGTTTACACAAATAGCACACTAGATTCCCAAGATTTTTCCCCTGTACTTCTCAATTCAAGCTATATTAAGCTGGTCTTGACATCCAGGTGATGTCGACACCCTAAGCGATCTTGCACTAGCTGACAAATCTAAGTTCTCCTATCGGATTGCTCCTTCTGTCTGTGATGATGGTGAGCCCTGTCTTGACGGCTGCTCTACTATATTAGGGTGATCCCCATCAACTCCAAAAGTTTTCTACTCATCTAAAAGTCCAATTAGTTGATAAATATCTCATGTTAGTCCCTAACCCTTGCATACTAAGTACATATTCTTTATAACATCCAAATTGGGAGTGACCATAGTACCGAGCAGCCTCATCGGGGTAGCCTCTCGAAGACTCCCATCCTCCTTGTAACATCCCATTCCCATACAAAGTGTTAGAACCCTAGATTTTTGTAAACGAGAAACAGTAGTGAGAGATTAGAAAAATGCATTTCGTATTCATGCATAATGTTAGCATACACACACATGAATTTGATTATTGTACATATTACAATGATTTGTTCATGCACTCATTTGACACTTTCTGGGTATAAATGATTGTTTTAATGTGTTTATAATGTGAATTATGAATTATGTGTCTTAAAAATTGAGTTGACGTGTATAAGTAGTGATTTAGAATTTTTGGTGAAATTTGAGAAAATTATGAAATTATGGGTATTTTTGAACTAAAAAAATACCAAGTGGCAAGACAATTGATAAATGGAAGTAGAAATTATTGATATGTGACTTTAGGATTTAATGACAAGTGTCATTGAAAATTAGGTGACGATTGGATTAGAAATTGTGTGACAAATAGACTAGAGATTAATGGTGTTGAGTACCATTCGTAAAAGATGATATTTTGATTTTTATGTGGTAAGTGTCATGACACTCACCAAGCATTAAACCTACGTTATTTACATTTGAAATACCATCTTTGCTTTGTCTTTCACGTCTATGCTCTTTTCTTCATCTTTTTCATTTTCTTCACTTACGATCTTCTCACCCTCACTCTCATCAGTAGAGATATTGTATTCCTTTACTTTGTTTCTTCAAGGCCTGTGCTATCTCTTCATCTTGCAACAAAAAACCTAACCTATTCCTCCTAGAAGAGTTAATGATCGTATAAGCTTGGAGGCTAGGGTTAAGTCATATGGTTATACAGCCATTTAATTGACCGTATAAGTCACATATGCATAAAAATAAAGGGACATGGGTAGGTGAAATATCACAGACTTACATAGGCATGTCTAGAGATTGTGTAGGTTTTTATAAATGCATGTAACATGTTGAAACAAAATTTGTATATATATAGGCATATATAGGAATTCTTTAAATCATTGAAAAATGTTCACTCAAAGTCAAAAAATTCAACACACATACCATAAACACAAAAAATATGTACAATCAAATGAGGATGCTTTATATCCTAACATAAAATAAACCAAAAATCATCATAATCATATGTTAGCACTAAAATAGAAACATAATAAAATAAAATAAAATATTCAAATTAATGAAATATATCATAATTATTGGGTTGCCTCTTAAGTAGAGCTTGTTCAATGTCTTTTGCTCAATGTACCCTTCATGTTCAAGGTAGCTTATAAAAATTGAGTTTATCTAATCTTACTATAGGTTCCATAACCTCTAAGTAAGCTACTTGCTTTTTTCCTATACCGCATTTTCATTCAATTTACTACCTTAAAACTTGTAAAAGCTCCAATGGACCTTTAAAAGAAGAGTCCTACAAAATACCTAAAAGTGAATCATTACACAATTCACTAGATTCATCAACATCAATGAGTTCAAGGGAGTGATTCATCATATCAGACATTTTTAATACAACTTCTTCATCCCCCACATTCAATATTAACTTACCTTGGCAACATTGATAATCAACTTAGCAGTAACTAAAAAGGGTCGACCAAAGAATAGAGGTACCTCTACATCTTCCTCTATGTCAAGAATCATAAATTCTACTGGAAATATAAACTTGTCAACCTTAAAAAGAATATCCTCTATAATACCTTAGGATGTTTACTAATCTTTCTTCCATCTGCAAACTTATCTTAGTAAGTTTCAGTTTACCTAATCTCAATTTTTTATAATTCCTGCCCCTAGGTCGATTAATGCCTTTTTTTATTTTTAAGCTACCAAATTGACAAGAGGTAGTAAAACTCTATGGATCTTTGAGCTTCTCTAGTAGTTTTCTTTGTAGAATTATTGAGCACCTTCCAGTCAGTGTTATAGTTGCCAGCTCCTCCAACTTCTTCTTGTTTGCTAGTAGCTCCTTCAAGAATTTCTAGTGCTTCAACATTTGCACAAGAGCTTTAACAAAGGTTAAGTTAATCCAAAGTTGCTTAGACATTTCAAGGAACTTACCAAACTATTCATCAACTAGATATTTCTTCATTTTGGCAAGATAAGGGATGATATATTGAAATTCCTTGACTTTTTTAAGGTGCCCTTCACCTTTAGCTTTCTCTTGACTCCTGGTTTTACTCTCCTTCTTCTTTAAGGTTTATCTCGGTGGTAGTTAACAAACTCCCTTATAGTCTTTCAAATAATAATTTTGCAAGCTACCTAACCTAAATTTCTAAGTTACGTATATAAGCCTTTGTTCTTTGATGTCTTGCATCTGACTCTTAAACACAAGTTTGAAAATCATTTCTTTTATATTCAACTTCTTATCCTGAGGTTGATGTTGCTAAATTCCTAGTGGAGGGTTGTTCCTTGCCTGCCTTTGATTCCCCCAAGAGAAATCGAAATGATTCCTCCATCCTAGATTGTACGTATTGCTATATAGATTGTTATGGGGTCTATGAGCATTCCCCATGTAATTCACATGTTCAAGCTATTGTGTTTAATAGTCTTGACCTTGATGTCCTAGCCTATACACCTCAAACCTTACATTGCATAATCTGGAATTGAGAGTTCATTATTAATCTATCAATCTTCCTACTTAGAGCTTTAACCTAGTTTTCCAATTGTGTAACTGCTTCTACTTAATATACTATCAATCTTCCTACTTAGAGCTTTAACCTAGTTTTCCAATTGTGTAACTGCATCTACTTCAGATACTCACATTGGCTTGTTAAATTTTGCTTAAGAAGAGCACCGTTGATAGTTGTTCCTAATCATGTCTTCAATGAGGTCATGAGTTGCTTCTGGTGTCTTATTATTCAAAATGCCCTCGATTATTGCATCTATCTTCTACCTTATAGTCTGATTTAGCCTATTGTAGAAGGTCTAAATTTTTCATCCATAATAGTATACCATGATGTGGGCATTTCCTCACCTTCAATCTCTCTTATATGTCATATAATTCCTCAATTTGGCCATCTTTATTGGCAGAAAGTACTTTGGAAGAAACTTCTTTACCATTTGGCCCCACGTAGTAACTGATGATCTAGGCAGAGAATTCAACCATGGCTTCACCTTACCTTTTAATGAAAACGGAAGTAATCTTAATCTTATTGCATCGTCATTAGCACCATTGACTTTAAAGGTATCATGATGTCTAGAAATTTGTGATATGTGTGTTGGGGTCCTCATCTTATAGCGCATCAAACTAAATAAGATGTCGCACCATCTAATACTTGTTTAATCTCAAAATTGTTGGCCTTAAACTAACAATCTCACAATGTTGTACTCCACTTCTGTCAAGTCCAGTCTAGCATAATCAAACATAGTTCTTGGTTGATCTGCTATAGTTCTTGATTCTTTAGTATCAACTCAAACTCTCTAGGTAGGGTTTTGTGAAGATTTTTATGAGTTGTTCTCTCAATCTCTAGATCTTCATCTTCTAAATTCAACAGATTACCTCAACTCATAAACTAACCTTAAGATTTGTGAAAGAAAACCAAAGAGTCAATAAAATAAACTAACTAAAAAATAGGTAATAATGGCTAAAATAATAAAAGCTAGGTTTTCTTAATATTATAATCCCCAACAATAATGTTAAAAACTTTATGTGTTTGATATTATATGTGTTTAATTGTAAGTGCACGGTGTAGGTGTAGCTGTAGCCAGCACTTGTAAGTATGGATCAATCCCACGATTATTGTAAGTACTAGTATTAACCCTTTTCTATTATCTAACTGCCAAATCAAGTTATAGAGTTAATTTAAAATTAAACGAAACAAACAAAACTAAGATTTAGCATAAGAATAAAGCAGGATAAAGAAAGCATTGCAATTAAACAATAAGTAGTGCCAAGATGATGAATCCCCCTAAAATATCTCAAACATTAACTTTTTATCATGCAATTAAATTATTGATTATTAGATCACAGAAATTCCTATCTTATGTTAATATCTTTATCAAGACTAACAACTAGCCCTCTATCAATTGATTAATTGAAGCCTCTTTTTAGTTAAAGCCCCTAAGATTGCATTACTCAATTCATGAATTTCACTATTAGGTTTGAGCTTAATCTATAAGATTTATGTTAACCTATTGCTAGGTTTGTATGCAACTCCTTCTAATTATGATAGATCTATTTATAAGAGGATTTATCAATCTCAATCATATGAAATCAAAAATTGAACTAATATCTCAAACATATTAATTCAAGAATATAAACGCATGATTATAAATTAATTAATTAAATTGCATTGAATAAAAGACTATATCATAATATATCCCAACTTAGTCATAACACGTAGGTATTAAATAAATTAGTTCTCAAACATAGAAAACAAAACCAACATCAAGTATTCAGAAGAACAATTAGAAAGAAAATAATCCATGATTTATATATCCCTCTTTATCTCTAATGAAATCTCCTGCAAACTTGATAAAAGGCAGCTCTTTATTTGATCTTTTGAAGTAATCTTCGTTTTTCTCATCCTAGGATCAAAATTGCTTCTTCTACCCTCTATCTGGTCTCTAATCTCATTCTAATTGCTTCCTTCTTTGTCTAGCCTTCATAATTTCCATTTAAGGTGCAAAACTAGGGCCTTTGGAAAATGCATGGCCATTTACACAACTTTTTTTCTCAAAATTACCTCAAATATTATGACTTTACACATTTTTAGAAGCTTCCATAGGCTACATACATGGTCATGTATCTCATAAACATAAGTGTGTATCTTCACATGGTCATAAACAACGTCTTCGAAGCTTCACACATTTACAGTAGCCTACATAATTCCTGTAAACGACCATGTGTCTCTAAATTTGCTTCAATTCTTCCTTTTATGCCTAAATTTTTTTCGAATTCTTCTCCTTTTATCTATGAAAGCAATTATTACCTAAAAATATACTTGAAGCAAAATAAGAAACAAAAATAACATAAAAATCTCAAATAATAAGCAAAATACACTAAATGTAGGTATAAAAATATAATCAATTAATCATTTATCAATATATTTGTTAAATATCCCCATAGGAAAAAGAGGTGACTTGTATATGATATTAAGATTGGTGACTATTTTGTCTCTTAGGACATTGTTTTTTATGAGAACGTTTTTCCTTATGCCTAGCCCACTAAAAATTTGACTATTTTTAGCCAAACATATGTCCCTCATCCAACTACTCATGATAATGCATTTTTAATCCCTCATGAACTCATGAAACCTCTACTTGATAGGCCAAGCATGCCCAGGGGAAGGTGTGAATGTGATTTAGTAAGGCAATGATAGAGGTGTTGACGATGTTGGAGTAAGGGGGAGTAAGGATGGTATTACTATTAACATACAAGATTCCAGGTCTAGTTCCAGAGTTATTGATGGTCCAATTATTGATATTCTCTTTGACGAGGTCAATATGAAAGACAACTCTTAACACAAATATATGGTTATGTGTGTCATATGGCCAGATGTTTAGACCTATCATCTATGTCATCTACTCAATTCTCACCCTCGGGTGCTCCTTATCCCATACTTAATTATGTGACTTGTAATAAAATTTTTATGGAACGTGCTCTTTTTTGGTAGCAATAACTGCAGAGCATGAACCTATATATTTTTTTGAAGCAGTTTTTAATCCCCAATAGTGGAAGGCTATAAGAGCATAAATTGAGAGTGTCTAACAAAAAGGTACTTGGACTATTGAAAAATTATCCCCAAAAAAGAAAGCTATTAGGTGTAAGTGAGTATACAAGGTCAAATACAACTTTGATGGCACCATCGAACATTGCAAAGCTCGCTTTGCCATTCTTGGCAATAATTTAGTGGAAAATATCAACTACAATGGGTGTTTTGCTTCTACCACTAAAATGGTGATTGTTTTCACTTTCTTTATAGTTGTTATTGATCAAGCTTTGAAGCTTTACTGAATGGATTTTCGTAATGCTTTTCTCTATAGTGATATTAAAGAATAGGTTTATATGTAACTCCCACCTGGCTTCACGACTTCTACTAGCAAGGTATGTAGGTTACATAAATCTTTATATAGCCTTCAACAGGCAACTTGTAATTGGTTCACCAGACTTGCTTTTACTCTTAAGACCTTTGGTTTTATTCAATCATATGTTTATTACTCTCTTTTCTTCCTATGAATGCAATGGTATTATTTTATATATCCTTATTTATGTTAATGATTTGATCATTGCTAGTAATAACTCCAAAGCAATTAGTAATTTTAAGGCCTATTTTAGTGGTTATTTTCATATGAAGGATTTAGGCGCTCTGGAATACTTTATTGGTCTTGAGATTGCTAAGGACTGGAGGGACTATTCCTTTCTCAACGAAAATATGTTTTAGATATTATTTTAGAGGTTGGCTAATTGGTATGTGGGCCGAACTTGTTGGTTTTTCCATTGAGTAAAATCACCAATTAGCTCTTATGATAGGCTTGACTTTGCTCATTTGTAATGATATTGAAGACTTGTCATCCACTTGATCTATCTTATTATCACTCGTCCCCAGCTTTGTTATATTGTTCACATGTTGCACAATTTATGCAGAGTCTAAGGGATGCTCATTGGAAAGCTACTCCTTGAGTAGTTTGATATTTGAAGGGTCATCCAAAATAAGGCATTTTTCTTTGTAGGGATAGCAATCTTCTTCTTAATGCTTATTGTGACTTCGATTGGGCCACTTTTTTGTTATCACGCTAGTCACTTACTAGATATTTTGTTATGTTGAGTGCTTCTCCTACCTTTTGGAAAACCAAAAAGCAAATTATGGTTTCTCGTTCATTTGCAGAAGCAGAGTATCGTTCTATAACTATGGCTACTTGTGAGCTCGTATGACTTAAGTCTTTGCTCAAGTGTATTGGAGTCCATCACTCTAAACCTATGCATTTATTTTGTAATAGTCAAGCGACACTACATAATGCTACCAACACTTTGTTCCATAGACGTACTAAATATATTGAAGTCAATTGCCATTTTGTGCACAATCAAATACAAGTTGGTAACATTGTCACCTTCCATATACGTATGACTTTGTAACTTGCAGACATCTTCACCAAGGCTTTAAGCAAAAAATAATTTGAGTATCTTCTTTGCCAATTTGACTCAAGGGGGAGCATTGAGATATAATATTTTAGGTACGAATATTTTAACAGATTTGTAGGAATTTTTTAGCATATTCTTAGCAACTAATATCTATATTTGAGTTGTATATTTTGGAAAGGAGGCTCCTGTAACACAAATAACATTCTTCCCGAAAAACTTTTGTTCAATAAAATGTAATTCAATGTTTAACTTTGTGATTTGACCTAAGCCTTAATATATAATATTAGAATTATATTTGAAATTTAAAATAAAATTTAAAACATTTGGATAAATATTTAGTAGTATATGATTTTACGTAGGACTTTAAAATCAAATATTAGAATTGATACTTACAAACTAAAATAAAATTTAAAACATGTGAGTTAATATCTATAAGTGTATGATTTTACCTAAGAGTTTAAAAGAAAATGTATAAAATTGTCTAAATTGTTCCGGAAGACTTTGAATAATTTTTGAATTTTAGTTT
>JANIHZ010000209.1:17761153-17789835 GCA_027478365.1 Erythroxylum rufum | reverse complement strand
CTGGATCAAATAGCGTAGCTCAACCAGTAATTTACTTAAAAATCAAATTGCAATTATGTTAGTCCAACTTTATGAGATATTGACAAAATTGCCCCTAAGGACAAAAATGTCTAACAACACGAACATTGGACCAACGATCATAACCAGACACAATTTTGGTTCTCTGGGTGACCATATCCATGAAACTTGATTTCTGGGTCACGCTGTTGCATTCATTAGAAACAAGTCGTAATCAGCATATAGTTTGTAAGGACGAACGCGACAGTATCTGCAAAAACAAATCAAGGGGAATGAATACCTTCTTCGGTTTCTTGGTTTTCAGTAGACTTCATTGTATTTGAATTCGAAGATTGATGAGTGACCCTTGGGAATCGAAACGAAAGAGTGAATTAAAGAATAAAAAGTTAGTGTTGTTATTGTATTGTATTGCATGAGCTGCAGAGCAATGCAAGCACCCTGGTGGCCAGGTAGTCAGGTCTATTTATTTGATTGAGGTAAAGAGTTCTACTATAGTATTGATAGGATATTTTCCAAAATCCTTGTCCTCCTATAACACGTAAACACTATTCTTATGATTAGGATTTAGGATAGGACACGTATGAAAAAAGAAAAAAAAAGATAATCGAAAACTTTTCAAAGTTCAAAGCGCGGTCATTCTTGTTTGAATCTACAATTCTAAGTCTATTGTAATGGTTCAATTAGTCAATCATCAAAGTCCTCCGCTTTCTCTGTAACCAAACAAGCAAAGCAAAAAGTCTAGAAGACCTTTCCCTTCCTACATCTAACACTCCATCCCTCACTTGCTGTATAGATATATATACGTATATATATCTTTTCTCCTCTGAACCAATCATACAACTGAATACTTGAATCCATTTATTGAAACCCTAGAAAATTGTGCTGAATCCCGAGGTATGAAGAGCAAGACGCCATTGCAGCAACTTAAGCTTGCCGTTCCTGCCCAGGAAACGCCCATCTCCTCCTTCCTGTAAGTTTCTCTAATTCAATTTTCACAAGATGCAGTTGCGTCTTTTAGTTTGTTCTTAGTACTAGTTTTTTCAAGTGGAGAAGAAGAAGAAGCTTCGAAATTAGAGTAATAGATATCCAGCTTCGGTGAAAGATTGTTTCAATGAGATGCTGCCATTCAATTTTCAGGACTGCGAGTGGCACATTTCATGACGGAGATTTGCTGTTAAATCAGAAAGGTCTGAGGCTCGTTTCTGAAGAAAAGGAGTCTCGCGTAAGTTATTCGTGCTCAAATTAAGATTGAAAGTTGAAATCTGATAAAAAAATATTCACTTTTAGTTGTGCTTATTTTTTCACAGCCTTCTGACGGCAAGGAGCTAGATTTTGAATTCTCGCGAGAAGACCTTGAGACAATCAAAGTCATTGGAAAGGGGAGTGGAGGAGTTGTACAGCTTGTCCGACATAAGTGGGTTGGAAGATTGTTTGCCTTGAAGGTCATGATTACTAACATAGACAACTCTTGACAATGTATCTTTATTGGTAACTGAGATATATATTGTCTTTGACTCAACAAATATGCGTAAAAGTTCTCTTGTTTAATTGGACATTGGATTGGGGAATCATAATTATACATAAGTGGGAAATTTGTGGATCAGGTCATCCAGATGAACATACAAGAGGAAATCCGTAAGCAAATTGTGCAGGAGCTAAAAATAAACCAAGCCTCACAATGTCCACATATTGTTGTTTGCTATCACTCGTTTTATCACAATGGCACAATCTCCCTTGTGTTGGAGTACATGGATCGTGGGTCTCTCGCAGATGTGATCAAACAAGTTAACACAATTCTTGAACCTTATCTCGCGGTTGTATGTAAGCAGGTAGATCTGTTTATTCCTTGATGCTGCACATTTCACACACTTAACAGGAAGGCTAAAGTCAAAACTACTTTTGCTCCAGAGTCTAATTGAAACTTACAGTATGGTCTTACTACTTGCTATTTCTATCCAGGTTTTGCAGGGCCTGGTGTACCTACATCACGAACGGCATGTCATACATAGAGATATTAAACCATCCAACCTCTTGGTAAACCACAAGGGTGAGGTGAAGATTACTGATTTTGGTGTGAGTGCAATGCTAGCAAGTTCTATGGGTCAAAGGGATACATTTGTTGGAACATACAACTATATGTCAGTAAGTGTCAATCTCACTTGTATCTTGTCATTATACAGTTTCATTTCATTAACTTATTGGACCCAATAATATTTTTTCCCTTTAAGGATTTCTTCTTTTCATAACATTAATCTTGAAATTTTCTTCATCATTTTTAGCCAGAGAGAATAAGTGGGAGAACCTATGATTACAGCAGTGATATTTGGAGTTTAGGCTTGGTAGTACTTGAGTGTGCCATAGGACGCTTTCCTTATATGCAATCTGAAGATCAGCAAAGTTGGCCAAGCTTTTATGAACTCTTGGAAGCTATTGTGGAAAGCCCACCACCATCTGCTCCATCAGATCAATTCTCCCCTGAGTTCTGTTCATTTGTATCAGCATGGTAATAACTTTGTTCAGCTTCCGTCCGAATTCATTGCAATACCAAAATGCTAGGGAAGCTGTCTTAAATGTGTGGGATTGATGTATGGTTCTGTCTATCTAAGTTGCATTTACTGTTGAATTTTAGAGTAGCCTAAACTTGTATATTGTACATAGATTATACAGCTTCACTACTGGACTAGCAGCATTGTGCTATCCCAATGTTTTGGTTATAAGGATAAACATATCAATCTCATGCAATTCCAAATGCATTCACTAATAATATCCTGTATCATATTTTGAATCAATTGCAGCATACAAAAGGATCCTGAAGACAGATCATCATCCTTGGACCTCTTGGTTAGTCTCCAAGAATATTGTTGTAACTCTTATGGAATTCATTCTCAGTAGCATATTGTGAGGAACCTATTGTTTTTTACTTTATTTTTATGCTTCCAGATTCACCCTTTTATCAAAAAGTTTGAAGATAAAGACATTGATCTTGGAATTCTGGTCGGCAGCTTGGAACCACCTGTAAATTACCCAAGGTAACTGGTTCACGTTGTTGACTTAGCCAAGCAATCTTCTGGCAAAAAATCAGCGTGTCTTGTAATTTATGCCAAGTTTGAAATGCATTACCTTATGTGTCAGTGTAAGCTTTGCTTATGTTTACATTATTGGATTGTAGGGTTAAGATAACAATATATAGAGTTTCCCTACATTCTGTAGTTCAATATACAAGTCTGCTAGATAGTTTTCTGGATTTTGCTATTTGAGGATGGTTTGTGCTTGTAAAGTACCTAGTTTCAATCATGATGCATTTGAACTTGAGTACTTAAGAATGTCGTTCAATCATGACGCCTTTGAACTTGAGAACTTCAGAATGTCGTAAAGGGAGAAATGCCCACTCAGTTACACTGAAAGTTAATACACGCATATTATCATTCGTTTAGCGAGGTTGTGAATTAACTAAGAATTAGTCAGTCATTAGATGTTTTATCTGCAAACTAAAGCTATTCAACATTATTTGAAATTCTAGTAGTCTATACTGTCTCCTTGCTTTTTGTTTCTTCTTTTTGTCGAAAGACTCAATGTTCAGAAAACTACTTGCCATTGATAAGCGCTTTAAGTTGAAATTTTGTTATTCTCCTCTATTATTGTGAGATCTTTTTCTTTACTTAAATATAGTATCTTCACATGTTTTAGTTATTATCTTCTTTTGGAAAAGTTTCTTTTTTTCATTTTTTGGTTTTATTAACCATAAGAACTTTATAAAATTATGAATGATGATATCTCTTTTTAGTAAATTTGAGTTGAACTTACAGAAAAAGATCAGGGAATCAAGAGCATATTTAGAAATGCAGTATTGTCCAAGCTAACGACCAAAATTCCTAGATCAATTTCTTGTCTTCAGACCTTTTTGTTGAAAGGGTAAACTTTGGGAAGTATAGAAAAGATCACATTAACATCAAATAAAATCAGCAAAGGTCTTTGCCTTCAAATTAAATTTTGAATATGATATAAATTGGATACTCTGTATTAATGTTTTAATACTGGAGATTAAATGGGTAACTAGTTAAATTGACACTTAAGTAAATAGCAGAATTGATTAAAATTGAACCAAGTTGTTACTTTTTTAACTTGGATTTGATCCGAGTGTCGACAGTAGTGACACAGAAAGGGCTGAAGCAAGAAGTTAAAGAGTGGCAAAATGAGGAATGAGACGACATAAGAAGTAGGGTTAAAGTTTTCTTTTCTTAAAAAATTAATCCTTATAGTTTTTTAAATTACTATTCTTAACCAATAAATATCGATCGAAATGATCGATACTAATCAATATTTATTCCTGATATAATATTATAAATTTAAATACCATTTTTTAGCTAATATAAAATAATTTTCATTTCTTTGTCTCAAAAGGAACTGGGCATGTATTACTCAACTAATCAGCAGATTCGTCACTACAAAATTACCTGAAATTAGCAAATTTATATTTAGGTTTTACTGAATAGGGATGTCTAAAATTTCAAATATTATTATGAGGTCAGGAGTATGAACTTATGCGCTAAAACTATGATCTGGTGCACAGGAAGAGAAAGATCCTGTGGACGCAAAGCCATTATCGATTGGAAGTATAATAGAAATAAATGTCAGGAGGCAGCTTACCACCAACAATGTTAGGATCTTTTGTCCTTACCTTTATCACAGTGAATCTTAGCCATTTATTTATGTGAAACTTATATAAATTAATGGTTAAGATTCAATGGAACAGAGTAGAAGCCAAAAGGATCCGTCCCCCGCCAACATGAGCATGTGGTGACATCAAATACCCTTCTCTAGTTAGGACAGTTTTCCTAGTCACCTTCCCTGTCCTCTTTCTCTAATCCCTAATCCTATTCTTATCCCACTTCTCTCTTTCTAAACAATCTTATGGTTATCAAATATAATTAGCTAAACTCGTTTTAAGCTACTTGTTAGGTTTCCAAGGTACTCACCATTCTATTAGAATAGAAATCATTTTCGATTTGGTAAACTGATTTTCCCACTTCATTTGACTTTAACTTCCTTACCTTGATGGCTTTTTACACGGTGTAGAGCTGTTCTTCAGCATGATCATAATGAAATAACCACCAATTTATTTGGTGGAAAATCAAGATCATAGCAGCCTAGGAGTCCAGGAACTTCAAGATTTGACATATGCAACAAAGCAACGGGTAACATTTTTGTCATGTAACTAGATGACCAATGTTTTTGTAAGGACCCAAAAAGTTTGGAGAAATGGGGACTAGTTGGATTTTGACCATATGCTACTGCTAAGATAAAGCAAGTAAAGATTGGGGGAAAATCGTCCGTGTACACCAAAATTTGATCTCAGAACCTACCGTTCATTTTCTGCTAAATCTAGAGGATCTATATTGGAGAGAAATTGTGCTGTTATGACGTTGAAAATGCCAAGAAACATGAAAATGTTATAAAAGATAGAAATAATATGGTGTGCCACTAATTGTTAATACACCACTTAATTGTTAGTACACCAAATGCACCACTTAATTGTTAGTGCACCAAATGCACCACTTAATAGTTAGTGTACCACTTCTATTATCATAATAATATTTTATTAAAAATTTTGTACTATAAATAGAAGGGTTAACTTGATGTAATTGATACCAATTTATAAGAAGAATTCTCCTCTCCCAAATATTCTTAAGTTTTAGTTTCGGTTTTATAACAAATTCTAATTTTTAGGAGTGTTTTTGTTATTCTCTAGCACCAAATAAGGTGGAACAAACTTTTCCTTTCTTATCAATTAGGATACTTTTCCTTCTTATTAGTTAGGATGCACAACTTATATATAGCCTTTTTTTTTCTTCAATAAAACATACATATCTTCACCTCTCTACATCGTAGTTTCCTAAATTTCTCCAACAATTTTGGTATCAAAGCTAGATTCCTCTTGAACTAAGGACTTGAATTTGTTTCTCTGTCAAATATGGTAACAAACTCAAATTAAGTCAGTGTGACATCACCACAAATTCTAGTTTTTAAGGGCTATTCATATGAATACTGGACCATCAAGATGAAAACATTGTTTAAGTCTTAAGACCTTTGGGAAACGGATATGCAGAAACAAGTGATGATGAGGTGAATCAGAAGGAGAATTAGAAACATGACATCAAAGCCTTATTTTTCATCCAACAAGCAGTGGATGAATCAATCTTTCCATGCATAGTAGTATCAACTACAGCCAAGCAAGCTTGGTTAATCTTAAAAGCTGAATTCCAAGGATCAACAAAGGTAAAAACCGTTAAGCTTCAATCTTGTCGACGAGAGTTTGAAACTTCTATCATGAAAGAGAATGAATTTGTACAATAGTATTTGGTGCGCATCTCAACTATTATACGCGCATCTCGACTATGGTGAAAAAATCACTGATAAAACTATAGTTGCCAAGGTTATAAGAAGCTTATCCTCTAAGTTTGATCATGTAGTAGTTGCAATTGAGGAGTCTAAAGATCTGTCCAATTTTTCTTTTGATGAATTAATGGGCTCTTTGCAAGCACACGAGGTCAGGATTAAGGGGATAACAGTGAAAGAGGAAGAAAAAACCTTTCAAATCAAAGGAGAAGCAGAATCCTCTAATCCACGAGGAAGAGGCAGAGGTTGAGGTGGATTTCGAGGAAGGGGGAGAGGCAAAAACGGTTGACTGCAATGTTCATACTGTAAAAAATATAGGCATACAGAGAAGTTTTGTTGGTCAAAGCCTGAAGTAGCCAACTATGTAGAAGAAGATGATGAAAAAGATGATTACTTGTTCATAACACACACATCTAATGACAAGTTGATTAATAATGTTTGGTACCTCGACAACAGGTGTTCATATCTCATATGACCGGAGATAAGTCCAAGTTTAACAGTTGGATGATTCAATCAAATATCACGTATGCTTGGGTGATGATCAACAAACACAAATTGAAGGACATGGGATAACCATGTTTATGGTAGGTAACAAATCAAAGTTTATTAAAGATGTGCATTATGTTCTATGTTTGACTCATAATCTAATTAGTATGGGTCAATTAATTGAATGTTGTTACTTTGTAGTATTTGATGGTTCATGTTAGGATTTATTTTAAATATATCCTATCTTTATTTTTGACATTTTTATTGGACATGGGAATTTCCATAAATCTTGAAGATGTGCTCTAATTGGAGATTGTGTATTGGAGATTGCGTTTTGAAATTGAGATGCAGAGTTTGTATTTTAAAAAATCTCTATAATCCATGTTTGGAAGAGAATCTATCACAATACATGGGAATACGTGGGACATCTCCTAGTTGTCATTGAATTATGTTGAAACACAAAAAAGAGGATTAGAAAACCTAAAGGTGTGTGCAGCAATTTTTGGAGACGGCAGTAGCTCATGTTTGTTTGGTGTGTTCTAGTTTTCATATGACTGTGGGGTAGCTTGTGTGATTATTTTAATTGGAAGCTATAGTGAATAATGCATTCTTGTCCACGCATGGCTATTGAAGTTGCTGGTGATATGCGTTATTGAAGATAACTATTTGCGGCAAAAATTCTGCAGTAGATATTATTTGAGTTTGTGGTGGTTACGTGTCAAGATTGAGGGGCTGCGCAACTTTCTTTCGTGTTGGAATTTCTATGGATTACATCACTTGGGCTGAATGGTTCTGCGCTGCGTTTTCTTTAATGTGTTGATGTGATTGGCTTATTGTTGTTGTGACATCTTCCAAATCTATTTCAGTGGAGCAAAACTCATTGGGAAGTTGTCCTTGTCTATCTCAAGTGTATTTAGTTTTTGCTCTTTATTATTTTAATCACTTGAGTTGTTCGTTTAATTATTTTTATTATTAAACAGTGTGAGAAAATCCTCTGTTGAGGTTAGTACGAGGCGGTCGTACTATTGGGTTGATTGAAAAAAATCCTCTGTTGAGGTTAACACGAGTTGGTCGTGTTATCGGGTGTGAAATTCTTTCACGGGAAGTGAGGTTAAGGAATAGTGTCAAGGGTTGAGTGGTGTCGGCTCAGTAAAGCCTTAGGTAAATCTATTGTATTTTCGTGAAAGTGATTAAGCTGGGTGAGGGCCCCGCAGACATAGGCAAGGTATGCCGAACTACGTTACCAAATTTCTGGTGTTTTGATTTATTTTGGTTCTTTTAATTTTTCTGATTTTTGTTTGCCAGAAACGAATCGAAAAGTTCGCGAAATTAACCCCCTTTGATTTTTCAATTGGTATCAGAGCAAGTTCACCGATTCAGAACTTGGTAGCAAGTTGGTGCAGATCCTAGTTTCGCGAACATGGCTAGACAAGAGGCACTACAGATGGAGATTGGAAAAAGTGTGAATGATGCGAAAGATGAATCAGATGAAAACGAAGACTTGGTACTACTCACATGAAAATTTGGTCAATGGATGAAAAGAATAAAGAAGGACAAATCCAACTTTAGACAATATGGCGGAAGGTCATCGAGTAACAATTCAAGACAAGAAGTCAAGACACAAGAGAGTGAATATGGTAGCAAAGAAGAAATAGCTAATAGTGCTGCGTTGGTTGCCTTACATAGCAAAAGTCCAGTTACTTGCTTAATAGTAACTGAGAAGGAAGTACCTGAAGGTCGAAAAGAGGAAAAATCAGAAAATTTTGAAAATAATTCAGGTCAAGATCCAATATCAGATTATGACAGCGACAGAAGTGGCCTTGATGATAAAAAAGTGAATAGTTACGAGGATTACAAAGCTATATATGAAAAGTGGGTGAAAACATGTAGAAAGAATGAAAGATTGGAGGAAGAGAATCTTTCCATGAAGAACACCATACAAGAGTTAGAAAAGAAGCTGATGTTGACGTCGGATGAGCTTGGTGAAGCTAGAATGAAATTGGTAAGTACGAAAAAGTGATTGAGGATATTGAATGGAGGCGTGGAAAAACTAGATAAGTTTATTGAAACTGGTAAGGTTAAAGGGAATTTCAAAGGCATAGGCTATAAAAGCGAGTGTTCAAAAGTGAATGAAGAAAAGTTTGAAATGTCCAGATCAGCCCAAAAGGTAAAAGCATCAAAAAAGAGTTAAAGATTTATACCCACATGTCATTTTTGTTGAGTTATCGGGCACATAAGGCCAAGATGCTATAAGATGTTACAAATTATGTTTCAAAGAGGTCAAAACTGAAAATCTAGACACTCTCCATTAAATTTCCAATTGCATCTCATGGTATCGAAACAAGCTTAAATTAGAAAGGGTTAAGTACAAGCACAAAAATGTAGTAAAGGAAAAATAAGAAAATACTCAGATTTGCAGTTAGTTACTGCTGAGGAAGTAATTGTACGAACTGAAGAACTTTTAGTTACTTCGGATGATGAACCAACCAAAACAATGGTAGCTGATTTGAACAGAGGTTCTTTATCTCAAATCCGAAGAAATCATCCAAAAGAAAATATTATTAGAGATGTGAGCGAAAGAAGAAAAATAAGAGAAAGAAAAATGATTGATTACCGAGAACTTGCAGGCTACTTGTGTGATATTTCTTCATTTGAGCCAAAGAGTAAACCCAGGTTTGAGATTCTTTGAGGCACACAAAGATAGTGTGCTTTACATTTTTGAAGCATTTTTTATGTTGCTAAAACTAAAAAAAACAAAAAAGGACAAAACAAAAAAAAGAAAGATTTTTTGTTCTTTAGTTTTATGTTGCTATTGACGTCTCATCTTTTAGTAGTTCGCTTAGTGACTTCTATTTGGCTCTACCGAAGACTCTTCAGCTCTCTCATCCGTATGGATCTCTCTCGAGCATCTCTCTCTCTTTCGGGCATATCTCTTAGTGTTTTGAATGGTGGTAAATTGTCATATTGGCATGCTTATGATTCTTCCGCTGCATCTATGGTTGATTATTATGATTATGCATTTTGATACTGTTTTGTGTCAAGGGAGAAGACATCAAATTGTTTATAGTTAATGTTCCATTCAGGGGGAGATTTTAAGGTATATGCATGACTATTCGTCGTGCTTTTTGGCATCTTTTTGTCCCAAGGGGGAGAAATTTGGATAATTGGATAATTGTAATGTTGATGTTTGATTAAGGGAGAGTATTTTCCATATAAATTGTACATTTGATTTATATGTCCAATTATGTTGTTTAAGGGTAATTTCCTATTTGTGACAAATAATGCCAAAAAGGGGGAGATTGTTAGGATATATGTTTTGGCATTATTTATTATTTAGACATATAAGATATTAGTTGGATTCAAAAGGTATTTGAATAATGGTTAAATTGTGATAAAATTCTATTTTAAGTGGGATTCTTAGTTGAAGTTGGACTCTTGTTATGTGAGGGATTTGTGCATATCTTTAAACTACGTTGGTGCATATGAGGTATTGAATTAATGTGGGAGTGTGTGTGGCATAGATGAGGTGTGTGTCAATTGGCTATTGCGTGGTCAAAGTGGACTTTATTTAATTGATTGTGTTGGTCTTACACACGTTCATCAGGAGCAGCTGCCATGTACATATATAGCATGTGTTGCCCACTTCTTTGATCTTGAGTAGAAGTATAATTGCTAACGTAGGTTTGAAAAATAAAGAGGAGACGTGCATGTGTCAGATGTGTGGTGGATGGTAGGTGTGAATAGCTGAATAAAATGGAAGAACGTTGCTTGAATTTTTTTATAAAAGGAGGTGTGGGCGTTTGTGGCCAGGTGGAGTGGCCTTGCGTGGATGTTATGTGTCTATGAATAAAACACACTGCTTGTGGTACTCATGTGAAAATCTGCTAAATAACGTCTTGTGTGAGAGCTACGATGAGGTAGCTTGCTTGAGTTTTCTTTTGAGATAAATAGCAATGTAGTGGATGTGTGTTAATCGCCTATTTTGGAAAACACACTGCGTTGATTGATCTTTCTTCTGTTATCGTCATCATTGGTGGTGAGACGCAGTGCCATTGTTCCTATCTGAGATAACACCTACCAGAATTCATTATAGTGTTGATCTCCAGCCTGATTTTATGTTGATAATTAATCTATCTTGTTGCTGCGCTTTCTGTTGATTGGGTGACCTGTGGCTTCGTGTTGGTGTTTATGTGAGTCAGCCTATTAGTGTTACGACGACTTCCAGATTTACTTCAGTGGAGCTTAACTTTTCGAAAAGTTGTCTTCTTTTTCTCAAGTGTATTATTATTTTGTTTTTAGTTGATTGATCACTTGAGTTGTTTATTTCTTATCTTTATTATCAAATATTGTTGAGAAAATTCTCTGTTGAGGTTAGTACGAGGCGGTTATACTATTGGGTTTATTGAGAAAATCCTCTGTTGAGGTTAGTACGAGATGGTCCTACAATTGGGTGCGAAATTCTTTCACGAGAGTGAGGTTGAGTGATAGTGTCAAGGGTTGAGTGGTGTCGGCTCAATAAAGCCTTGGGTAAAACTATTGTACTTCGGTGAAAGTAATTAAGTTAGGTGAGAACCTTGTAGATGTAAACAAGATGTGCCAAACTGCGTTATCAAATTTTTGGTATTTTTATTATTTCAATTTTGCTTATCTTTATTTTATTCGTGCCAAATAAGTTTGTGAAAAGTTTGCGAAATAATTAACCCCGTTTAATTTTTGAAAAAATATCGGCGTCGTAAACATTTTGGAAGAAATTTCGCTGTGACCGACACGGCAGTCTAGAGTGACCTTCGAATTTCGAAATCAAATTTTCCTTTTAATACTAAGGAGTGATCTGTTTGCTATCAAAGAACAGTTTGAGGAAGGCATCTCTTGCGAAGCCATGACGCTGGCACTGTATAGAAAACGGTATAAGAAATGCATTTCTCGGTAAGCCATGACGTAAGCGATGGCAGATCAAATAGTCTCATATTACAACACAGTATCCAGAAACAACCTTCCAAGTCATAAACTTTGGAGTTTTGTGCTCTAACCAATGAAGTTTCTGCATTAATATTATCTTTATTAAGGAAGAACAACCCCAACAATAATATCCAGTCAAATCTGCCATAATTTTCTTTTTCCTCTTTTGGTTAGACGCCATGCACCAACAGCATCGGACATATAAATTATTGCTTCTTCATTGAATATTGACCAAAGAAGGAGAAAGGAAAGTGGAAGGCTGCATCTTGCTAATGGTATTTATGCCCATATTATTAAGAATTTAAGAAGCACTGCACTTGTGCTTAGACATCTATCATTACCACAAATTTTAACGTAAAAATAGTCAACTGAATCAAAGACAATGGAAGGACGGACGGTGATTGGTTGGGCTGCCAGAGATTCATCCGGATATCTTTCACCATACTCTTTCACTCTTAGATTTATTTCACTACCTTCCCACCATTCACCACAGAACTCTCTCGGATGGGATGTCACTAATGTTTTTGTTCTATGTCCATTTGAACAGGAAAACGGATGCACAAGATGTTGTGTTTAAGGTTTTGTATTGTAGAGTTGATTACACTGATCTTCATCAGAATAGGGGGGAGATTGGCCTCACAAGCTATCCTTTAGTTCCAGGGTTGGATTACCTTAACTTTTCTTTTAGTATTGCAGATTTGCGGTTCTGGCAACTCCTTCATGTTGTAGATTGAACAGAGTTTTCAACAGTTCGGATTTCTTGTTTGGTTTGAGTTGCAGGCATGAAGTGGTGGGAGAAGTGGTAGAGTTGGGCCCTGAAGTTAGCAAATTCCAGATTGGAGATATAGTTGGAGTTGGATGCATAATTTGGTCCTGTGGGGAATGCTTGGCCTGCAAATCCAACATGGAGCAATACTGTGACAAGCGGATATTTACTTACAATGCCCCTGATAGAGATGGAAGAACCACTCAGGGGGGCTACTCCACTGCTATGGTTGTGGATCAGAGGTACAATGAGAATCCATTAACATAATCAATATGCTAGAGTACATCTACTATTTCTTGTCCTTTCAGATAATAGTCGTGAGATAGTCTGAAGAGTTACTTATATTTAAATGCCTATATCCTATACCTGACAAGCTTGCACCGGAGCAGGCAGCATCACTACTATGTGGTGGAGTGACAGCCTATAGTCCGCTGAGACAATTCATTGGGTCTAATAGAGATGTCAAAGGAGGAATTCTAGGTTTAGGCGGAGTTGGTCACTTAGGTGTGTCGATTGCCAAGGCAATGGGACATAATGTGAGTGTCATAAGCTCTTCGGACAAGAAGAGGGAGGAAGCTTTAGAGCATCTAGGTGCGGACGCTTTCCTGGTGAGCTCTAATGCGCAAGAGATGAAGAAGGCTGCAAACAGTTTCGACTACATTCTCGATACAGTTCCTGCTGTGCATCCATTGGAACCCTACCTTTCACTTCTCAAGGTTGATGGGAAGCTTATCGTAATTGGAGCAGCTCCTAAACCCTTGCAGTTCAATGCAAGTCAAATAATTACAGGTCTGCAACTATGTCCTAAATAGGTTTCCACCACACTTCCCTTTGCCTAATGTTTGATTGTGATGCTTTCAGGGAAGAAGACAATAACTGGGAGCTTTGTTGGGAGCATCAAAGAGACGAAGGAAATATTGGATTTATGGGCAGAGAAGGGCTTGGAAGTGATCATAGAGGTAGTCAAACTGGATTTTGTTAACAAGGCATTTGAAAGAATGGAGAAGAATGACGTGAAGTACAGGTTTGTGCTAGATGTAGCTGGCAGTAACCTTGAATGACTATTCTGCCATGTTTACGTTGACCAATATGTAAGAACCATCATTTATCGTCCCACTACTCTTTACATGCTCAGCCAAAACAGTTAAACTGGTTGACTGGAAATAATGAATACGTTGGATGTGCGTACTCAAAATGGCTTCCAATCAATAAATATGTGCACCGAGTATATGGACTCAACTATCTTTAACTGTTGCTCCAAATTATGTCTTCAACGATTATTCATTCTATAATGCAGTGCACTCTGGACTAATAATGATAGTAGTACAACTAATCTAGATACCTATTGCAACTTCATGAATTGCCAATTGTGAGTAGGACCTAACCATATGATCAAATTTTTGGTGGTTGTTAGTGACCAACTCCATTAACGACCACCAACAATTGGCCATAAAACTTTGACTTTTGTACTTGTGACTAAAGCACATCTCATCCGATTATCTGAGGTTAGAAGTAGAGGGGTCTGGGAATTGATACCTCGGTTGATCGTTAGCTTTGAGATCGAACAAAGCAAATCCTATACTAATTCCAGCAAGTGGTTCTCTCCTTGAAAGTATGAAAGAATACTAATGGTACTGACACAAATTCTGCGAAAATGCTAGCCACCTGATAAGAGTATGGTTGGGTATTCATGGAGCTGCTTATTCATCTTTGCCTTTGCCTTTATCTTCAGGAATTTTAGGCCCATCATACGCAGAAAGAAAGAAAGCACTTTGATTCTTCCGCAGAAATCTGCAAGTCGAGGTAAACAATGTTCTCTTACCACAAGGTGCAGTGCAAATACAAAATCATACAGACTTATGAGAATGCTGGAAAGTAATGACATATTCGACTCTGAATTAGAATAGAAAACCATGTTATAATATCCAAGGCAACTTAAGATATGACCACCCTTTAATGCATGGACACAATCAGATTGCTTTCTGCTCGGTTAAAACAGTAGCAACAATGTTTCAGAGACTATGATTGCGAGATCACGACATTGACCTGTCTCAAACATCATGAAACTATTCAACTGATGTTAATGCATATAACGGTTGCATTTAAACACAACAGCCTCTTTTCAACTGCAAAAAAGTTCTGCTTCAAGATGTAGTGAAAAATAAAAAACTGATAAATGATATGCTTTTGAAATAAATTAGTTAGCCATGGAATATTGAAATTCACTCAACTAGTGAAATCATTACCACGAGATACAGAGAAGAAAACAATTATGAGTACAGTGACCTCATCCTTTGCATTGAAAGGACCAAATCACTAGGGAGACAAGGACGAGGTGGTGATGAATTTGACCTGCTTACACTTTGGACAAGAATTCATAATCCCAGATTTATCTAAATTGAAAAGGAATGCCAAATGAATGTGCATGGATTGAGCCAATACTTGATAAACTCGAGAAACATCTGCTGCATGCAGGTCAATGTGTCTTCTTCAATGCCCACGTGTGTCAAAAGCTCAGGTAATTTGACTGCAAGGAACCTCAAGTAAATATCAAGGAAGCACTAGAGAACTACATGCGTTGATGATTTATATACATAACACAGCGTTGAGCTAGATTCTCCTATAAAGGGAAAAATAGGCAAAGCATGTGGTTATAAACATACCGAATAGACGAAGTAAATGTTCAGCACCATATACAGTTGACGGAGATACATCATTTTCAACAGAATCATGAAACTGTTGGCGCTCTTCGTTGTATAGGAGCATAGCTGGTAGTGCTTTGTCGAAGTAACATCGTATCCCTTTCAGAAACTCTCCGAGAGAATCAGTCACCCTATAACGAACAAAATATTATCCATCAACCTGTCGTCGGCAGAAACCAACCATTCAAAACCTTCATCTGCTGTAGGATAAGAATTAAAGGATTGCAGTCCCTGTCTTTATGTCATTCACATCAAGTTGCACAACAATTGCATTTCCGGCACATAAATGCTCTTCACAGGCATGTTTGGTAACTGACTTTCTAACCTTCGTAATGTTTATCTTAAATTAGTGCCAGGTTTGAACTTTCTAAAGCTTTACATTCTGGCATCAAATTTGGCATGAGTTTGCATTCTGAAGTAACTCTATAACTCTCATCGACCATGGAAACAATACATAAAAAAATCTTCAGTATAAAGATTTCTCATTATGAGAGGCACTGGAACAGAATGTTTCCACAATTGTAATCCAATATGAACATGAAGTGCAGCTAAAACTTACATGCCATCCTTCTTTGACTTATAGTCTGAGTACTTTGTCAGAATATCATCCACATTAGGCGATCGTGGAAGTTTTATGAGCTGCACTAAGATAAATGTTTTCAACATATCAGGAAGCTATTGATATAAGGCAATGATCATGCCTAAATTATATCCAATATTTGTGAAAGCAGAATCAATCAAATTCTTGAAAAAAAATTGATGATGTACCCATAATCATGGCAGCATTAGGAATCATGGGAGCTAAAGTAGCATGCTAGATTGCAGTATGATAAGTGAAAAATCCAACATTTATGGCTTCTTCATCATATAACTAATTAAATTTGACTTGAACAAAGTGATTCGAATGAGACAAGAAAATAGTAAAAGACCTCGCGTGCATTCTGTTTGCTTACTTTTTGCTGCTGGTTGACAAACTCCCAATCATCAGCAAGTTGCTTCTTTAAATTTGATGGAATTTGCACCTTGAAACACTTTTCACTTGGCAAATCTTTCTAACAATTTTATACCAAAGCTTCAGAATAAAATCTTAAATGTTGAAGAAGATTCAAGACGACCATTTAAAAGAATGTAGACATATGGCCTATAACATCTGCAATGCTTCTGAATTTAATTTGTAACTTTCATATGTAATAAAGACATCAGATGTACCAGAAGAGTAAAATTCTAAATAAATGAAAATGAGTTGTGCACAGGTGACACCCTTGCATTCAATAAATACTTTATAGCTGAAAACAAGCATGTTAAAGCATCATGTAAATCACGTGTTGGACCTCAATGCTTGAGTCATCCCTGCCCTTCTTCCCCTTTGCCACTGCAAAGAGAAACTGGTAAACCGTCAGATCTATTCCATTTATCTGCACCAAGTTATTATTGAAGAGACAGATGGAGATAAACCACCAGGAAAAAAAGCACAAACATTAGAGGCTTTTAAGAGAACCAAGTTACTGTTTCACATAGAAAAGTAAAAAATCATCCATGACTGCAGTCAACTCTTCAAAAACTAGGATCACTTTTCCTTATGACGACTAAAGAAAACAAATTCTCTTATGTTGGCAAAGGAATTTAGATAAATATGACATAATATGATGAGATATTTGACGTAAGAGACTATTAAAGATCACAAGTTGAAGCCACTAAAGCTCAATCAGAGAATTGTGGTATTGAAAAAAATGTAATCTAGTCGAACAACTTTAATTTATTTTGAACAGAAAACAACAAAAGTAAAGTATTTGTTCATGGGGATGAACTGATTCCAATGCATTTTCAACAGTCCGTGTCCACACAATAATGATAAGAAGTACAGTAATCTAGCCAGAATAATAATGTGCATAGGCAGTTTAACAAAGCATAAGTATTGTCTAAAGTAACAAAACAAAACGAAAACAGACAACAGTTAAGGGAGGAAAAGATTTGTAAAGATAGCAGGCCAATGGTTCTTGAATCTTCCTTCTCCATCTTAACGTCTAGACGAACAAAACAAGCAGCGATATCACAAATGGCAAGAACTACTAACATAAATAGAAAATTTTCTTGCACAGTGTTGAAGTCTAAATCCTTCTATTAAGAGAGTTATTGTTCAGCATGAAAGAATTATTTATAGTTATACATTTCCTACATGGGAAATGAAAAAAATAAGCAACTTGAAATTGCCAATTACAAGCTAAAAAGATTATGGTACTTTCCAGATGTCACATGGACTCCCAGACTGGTATGGTTACAACTAATAAAATAATTGTTATACTAAAAAAGCAAAATGAAAAGCATCGAAGCTGACCCAAATTATTTTAGCACCCACATTAATCAACATGGTAATTATATTCGCCTTACTTGTACTTCAAACATAATTAGCATGAATTTGGGTCACTAAAACTGTCCAAAACAACCAGCCAAAGAAAAAGCCTACGGCAACTACTTTTTCAAGCAGCAAAAAGTACCTTCACCACAATTTCTACTTCAGATCTGGCTTATATCCATGTGTCTTCAGAATAGTGAAAAGTTGTCAAGCTAAACAATGAAAATATGCTTTGAGCATTCCTATTTTCACTCCCTACACTGATTTCTTGATGAAAGTATCTCCACAATGTCATGGATGATTTGAAGCAGACATTCAAAATAAATTTGAAACATAAGAGTCCAAATAGATAAATTTACATATGCATTATGTCCAACTTATGTAAAAGGCACTGCCCACTTTTCAGATAATTGCTATCTGCCAAAGAGAGGAGTTATGATCATGATCAAATGTGTCAAAGAGTAATTTGACTACAAAGATCTGCCCAGTATAGCAACTTGTAAAGTCTCTTCACACTATCTATTTACTTTAAGAATAACATTTTCAAAAATGCCAAATCTTTTGAATATTTTTCAATTTGGTACTTAAATCTTTTAAAATTTTTAATTTAGTTGCTAACCTTTCAAAAACTAATACAGTACAAATTAAGTCAAAATATTGTCCTAGCTAATTTTTGACTGATGTGACGTGTCTTCTATGAGTTAAGTCAAAATACTGAAAGGTTAGTTACTAAATTGAAAATTTACACAGGGACAGCCATATTAGGTGAATAAAAGTAGCAAAAAGAAATGATATACTTGAGACATATAGGACTTAGTTAGGCATAATGTTAAGTGAACTAATCATACATAAACAAGCATGAACTAAACTAACCAGTAGAACTTTTTGGCTTAGTATGTGCAGGATGTCTGAACTTTGATGTCTTGTCTGCACCTGTACTATTCACAAGATCCTGCTGTAACCTGATGTTCTCTTCATTATCTTTCAATAATCTGTCTTTGCCTACCCATTCGTCCCAACTGTTGGCAATATGTCCAAGCCATAGTAATGATTTCTGTATTCCTTTTTAAACAAGGACATACTTATCAATGAAAGAATGTTCCCAGTACAAAAACAGAAACCTTTTAAGAAACCTTTCAGACGTTTATTTGATAGTTAATTCCTAAAGGCAACCAGAAGGAGAGCTTCAATTTTGGCTGAACGTTTGGAAATTTTAAAACGCACAAAGCCATCAGGTTCCAGACACATCAAAGGCTGGATTCTTTTTAATATTTCTTCCTTAAGCGGCATTCTTGGCAAGTTGGACACTGTACTGGTTGACTTCTCAAAACGTTTAACACATCTGTTACCTTCCAAGATAGAAGCAAGAGAAATCTTGCAGTGATTTGAGTTAAAGCATTTGAACAAGAAATGTCTAACTTTGCAAAGTGCAAGTCACATTGAAGATCACTGACATTTAAGCTTATAATAGCTTGATGCAACAGAGAATATCGCATCCCAACTGCATAGATCAAAATACATTCATCTGAAAAAAAAAAAAAAGTCCACAGAATATACAGCAAACTTACTTCTTACTCCAACCCTGCAAAACAGGAAAATAACACATAAGGTCATACTCCAATTGATAGAACAATAAATCATTACTAAAACCGAAGTTCTTATAAAGAGAAACTTAATAAAAAATCTTTCAAAGCCTGGCAAGATCAGTAAAGAAGAGCTCACAAGATAGTGAACAAAGTATCTCCATTCCTTCTTCCGGTATTCAATTTTTAGAACCTGGAAAACACAAGCACAACAAAGAGAATAAAACATACAATAGATTGGAAATTGAAGCTAAGCAAAAGCACATCCACTCAATAACCGCCAAAAGTTGTATAGCAGAGACTGAAAATCACAATTTCAAACCTACGCACAAAATTAAACTCAGTCTACAGTATACACATGCCTTGGCTTGGTAGATGCGGGAACCATGATAAGCGAGGACGCGCTCCTCCTCAGAGAAGAGCGGGTGATCGATATGGATGTCGCCGCTGGAAGTTTCTGCATCGCTTCCAGAATCTTCCTTGGATGTACTTCCCATTCCTTCTTAACCACAACACAGTAACAAACTGAAGTAAGGACTAATTGTACTTCAAATAAGGACTTCTTTGAGTCTTGAACCAAACTAAATGGAGTGAGAAGGAAGGAATGAATGTCAAATGTTTGCTCACTAGAATATATATACAAAGCACATCGTGATCGTCCCTGCCACGGGCTAGGACCTCATGGGCTGCTTCCCAACTCTTAAACCAACAGCCCATCATATTCGTTTTTCCTTGAATGGTTTTGGTCCAACTTCAGTAACCGGAAAGATCGGGCCTGGTAGCAATAAGATTAATATTTTCTAAAATAAATTGCGTTAAAAGCTGAGGGTGTACTTGGTTCATTATAATTTTTATTGTCGTTTCTCAAATGAACCAAGCACATCGTTCTGCACTATATTAGAGGATATAAAGTATTACTCTTAATTTGTGATGAACTCTCTACACTTAAGTGACTCTAATGCTCATGCGGCAAAGAAGATTCGAATACGAGAATGGGATGAAGATCCCCCTCCCAATGCACCGTCAGTTCAACAACATCTACTGACCTATAGCACAGTGATTACCGACCAATCTGGACCTGCAAAGGAAACAACTGAATTAGCTTGGCCAAAGGAGGATCCAATTGAACTCAATGAAGGAGATATTGCTATTGTACAAGGTGAATACGGATTGGGCGTAGAATTATCAAACACCTTCAAAGGCAAATTAGACAAAGCATGGGCCAATGCCGTGGTAATAAAGCTTTTGGGACACAAATTGGGGTTCAATATGCTCAAAGCCAGATTACACACAATGTGGTACCCTAAAGGCCTCATGAAAATAGTTGACTTAGACAATGATTTTTACTTGATCAATTTCAGGGAGGAGGAGAATTATGTGCACACCTTAACTCAAGGCCCGTGGATTATCTCAGGCCATGTACTCTTTGTTCAACCGTGGTTTTCGAAATTTCGACCCTCTGCTGGCAAAATTACTCAGGTGGTTGCGTGGGTACGCTTCCCCGACCTCCCCATTACTAGATACCATCCCTCCATTCTCACCGCTCTCGGCAATTTGGTGGGCAGAACAGTTAAAATTGACACCAACACACAACAAGCTTACAGTGGGAGATTTGCTCGTGTCGCCGTCAATATTGATCTTAGCTCCCCCCCTTCGCTCGGTAGTTGAGCTTGATGGGGAACTCATTATAGTGGCTTATGAGGGGCTGCCCCAAATCTGTTTCACTTGCAGATTGGTTGTTCATGGCACCACGATATGCCCTTCTTGCTCGGAGGCGCCCACCGCCACAAAGCCCATCCTCGATACCCTGTACACGAACACCGAAATTGACAATAATGGCGCATCTTCTTCTGGTAACCTCCAACCTGCGGACTATGGTCCATAGATGCAGGTCCAGTGTCGAACTCGTGGGCCTCCACTCACCACAACGGCTTCCGGACAAGCCCGACCCAATCATGCATCATAAGCTAGCTTGAGAGGCTCGAGGTACTCGGCTCTCTCCGAAACCGAGGCGTTAGTCTCCCCAACGAATCTATCCCCAACGGTGGATGACAGGCACAAGAACGATTCCCAAAGGTCGTCGAATCCAAACCAAAAGGGGACGAAATCCCTAAATATCTCGTCTACTAGAGGCGCTAGGCAACCGAGGGCAAGGAGACAACACACATCTGGAGTTAATGGCCCCTCCACGCACGACGTCGTCCCAGATCGAGCTGGATCAGGACCTGGGCCAGACCTCGCCCACGCAGGCCGTGGGCCTTCCACTGCAGCCTCCTTTCTCGCTAACCTCCAAATCCACATCTAAGGAGCCACAAGGCCTCAACCCAGCCCACGTAGCATTATCGATTCCTTCTCATACGACAGTAATAATAAATGACACATCTATCACTCTGCCCGTATAAGTGGAATTGGGCTGCGGCAATATGGAAGAAGATCCCACCGATAATTGTGCCCCTACAGTCCTGTCACCTCATAGGAAAATTCATGAATCAACCCCACCGTGACCTCCTGATCCTAATAATGATTCCAGGATCGTCGTGGAACCTATTGGTGAGTCCGATACTCAGATGGAGGACATCGGACATGAACACGCGATAATCCTATGTTAGGAGTTAATTGATAACACAGTCAACCCTAAAGAATTTTAGATTTAGTTTTCCCTCCTTTTTGATGTCAATATTTATATGGAAATGCCATGGGACCGGAGGTCGGACCTTTAAGTCCATTCTCAAGAAATATATCCGCATTCATAAACCTATTCTTGTTGTTTTGGTAGAGCCATGCATAAGTGGAGCTCGAGCGTTAAAAGTTATTGGGAATCTGGGATTTGGTCACTCTTTCAAAGTGGAAGCAGAGGATTATTCGGGAGGTATCTGGCTACTATGGAAAGATGATATCGAAGTCAGAATTTGGATTGCTCACAGACAATTTGTGCATGCTAGCATTAAGTGGGATCAATTATCGTTTGATTTCATTGCTATTTATGCTAGCCCTACGTATGCCTTACAAAAATTCTTGTGGCATTATCTGAGGAGCCTTGCAAGGATCATCAACAAACCTTGGCTGTTGGGGGATGATTTCAATGCTAAATTAGAAAGCAGCAATAAACGTGAAGGTTCTCGACTTCAACCCATTGTAAATTCTCAATTTAAAGACTGTATGCACAGCTGTAATCTTCAGGATATTAGCTCTTCAGGACCAAGATTCACGTGGAGGAGAGGCCAAATTCTTGCTCGTTTAGACCGTGCCTTCTGCTCTACTTCTTGGCACTCTATCTTTCCTAACACCAAAGTTACTCATTTACCGTTCTTGAAATCGGATCATCGGCCTCTCCTTATCAATTTTCAAAACATCGAGCCCCCTTCTCAGTCGAATAGACCTTTCCGCTTTCAATCAGCTTGGCTAACACATAACAGATTTGATCAAGTAGTAGCTGAGAACTGGAAACCAAATAGCTCGAATTTTAGTGGCGTGATTAGAGGTCTTTTGGACAGTCTTCAACAGTGGAACGACACCCATTTTGGCAACATCTTCCACCATAAAAGGTGTCTCATGGCACGATTAGAAGGCCTCCAAAAACATCTTGAAGCCACCGATTCATCCTCCCTCCGAGATCTCGAGGAATTCTTGCAAAATGAATTAGAGCAAGTCCTCTACCAGGAGGAGCTCTACTGGCATCAGCTATCTAGAAGTCAGTGGTTAGGCCAGGGCGATAGGAATACCAAATATTACCACGCAATCACAATGACTAGACAAAGACAAGAGAGGATTATTTCTTTGACAGACGGTAATGGCAATGTGGTCACTGAACCTTCGAATCTCAGCAAATTAGCACAGAATTACCTCGAGGAATTATACCTAATCGAAG
Organism: Erythroxylum rufum; assembly: GCA_027478365.1. Classification (NCBI taxonomy): domain Eukaryota; kingdom Viridiplantae; phylum Streptophyta; class Magnoliopsida; order Malpighiales; family Erythroxylaceae; genus Erythroxylum; species Erythroxylum rufum. The sequence goes on along the minus strand of JANIHZ010000209.1, from coordinate 17,766,704 downwards.
GCCACTTCTATATAGCCTGGTAAATCCATGGTCACTTCCACCCCCCTCCCGCCTCATGCGACAGCTGACCTAACCCGACAGATAAGTCCAGATGAAATAAAGACGGCGTTCTTCTCCATGGCTCCTAATAAGGCCCCAGGGTTTGATGGGCTTATAGCGCTGTTCTTCTAATTCCAGTGGGAGACTATCGGACCTTCTCTGACTGTTTTTTTCCAATGTATTTTTCGGCACGAAGTTTGGGAGTCTGAAATCAACCGAACCATTATAGTCCTTATACCTATGACTCTGTCCCCTTCTTTGATAACGCAGTTCAGGCCTATAGCCTTATGCTCAGTTTTCTACAAAGTCATCACAAAGATCATCATCAATAAGCTCAAATCCTACCTCGAAGAACTGGTAGCTCCTACCCAGTGCGGTTTTGTTCCAGGGCGCCTTATTACCGACAATATCATTATCACTCAATAAGTCATTCATTTAATGAAAAGGAAAACCGGTTGACAAGGAGACCCCATTTCTCCTTACCTCTTTGTCCTTTCCATGGAACGTCTTGGTCACTCGATTACATAAGCAGTGTCACAAGGAAGATGGCAGTCGATCAAATTAAGCAGAAATGGCCCGCTCCTCTCCCATCTTTTCTTTGCTGACGATCTCATCCTTTTCTCCTTAGCCTCCATTGATCAAGTGATCGTTATTCGGGACATTTTAAATTCTTTCTGTACAGCTTCTGGACAACGCGTTAGCCCCGCCAAATCGAGATACTATTTCTCTAGGAATATCTCTACTTCAACGTGTCAATATTTAAGCCAAGAATTGGGGTTCCAATTGACAAATGACCTAGGTCGATATCTTGGTGTTCCCCTTTTGCACAAACGTGTCAGTAAACGAACGTATCAGTACATCCTTGATAAGGTCCATCAACGCTTATCAGGCTGATCTGCCAAACTTCTGTCTTTCGTTGGTCGCATCACTTTGACTCAGTCAGTCTTGGCGGCGATTCTGAGCTACACAATGCAGACAGTCCGGCTGCCTCGCAGTCTTTGCGAGAGAAATTAATGAGACAGTTTTTGTAGGGATCGTCTAGTGATAACAAGAAGATTCATCTAGTCAACTGAGAGGCAGTTAGCAAACCTAAAGAGATGGGGGGTCTCGGCACCCGGAAAATTTGCGAAACAAACAATGCCTTCTTAGTGAAACTCTGATGGTCTTTGATTGCCAAGCCTAATTCTTTATAGATACAAGTTCTCTCTAGATAATATAACTTTGATGCTAGCACCATCCCAACCTCGTTTGCTGCCACAGGGGGCTCAATGACTTGGAAGAGCATCAAGACAACCTGGCACATCGTTTTACGAGGTATGAAATGAACGCTCGGAGATGGCTCTCGGACTCGCTTCTAGCTCGACCTTTGGATTGCGGGAGTAGGACCGCTTCTTTCCCACACTACACTCTCTATCCCAGAGCCAACTCTTAACCTCAATGTCCAACATTTTTTGGATTTCGCCGACAATTGGAATTGAGAAGCTTTCCAATCCTGTCTCCCAACACTGATTTGCCAATTAATCGTCGACACTTTTCCCCCGAAGTGATATCTTAGATAGGATCAGTTGACATGAGGAGTTTTCGACACTGGTCTTTTCACCATAGCATCAACTTATGCCATGCTTCGGGAACACGAGGATGATTCGCAGCATGGGGTTTGGAAGGCAATCTGGCAGTGGCAGGAATCATAACGAATTCACTCCTTCCTTTGGCTCCTGGCCCAAGATCGCCTCCTCACCAACCAACAACAAGTCTACGGGCACCTCACTACAGACGGAGCTTATCATCAGTGTAGCCTCGAAGAAACCTCCCTACACGCTGTGACAGATTGTATCAAAGCTCGCCAAGTGTGACAAACCTTATCTACCCACACCAGTGATACCGACTTCTTCATTATGACCAATCGAGAGTGGCTCTTTAAAAATCTCCATCAGCACCGGTGAGTTTTGGGACATGATTGGACAGTTATCTTTGGAACTACTTGTTGGTTTCTCTAGACTTGGCGAAATTTGTCACTCTTTGATGATCATTTCACTTGGCCTTCCTCACCAATTTTCTCATTTTGTCTTATGCAGATTAGATCCACAATTCTACCAAGTGGCAAAGCCAAGCTACCATCGGATACTAGCCTCGCCGTGAGCAACTCATCTGTTAGAGCAAACCGCCACCTGGATGGGCAATCGTTCCCAGTTCTCGGCTACAGCAGATAGCCTTCTACGAGATAGTGCAAGCAATTGGCTTGGTGGTTTCACTCGGAATCTAGGCTGGTAACTCTGGGGGTCTTTACAGGGCTCTCACTTGCTTGGAACCTGGGCTTCCGCCGAATAGAACTTTTAGAGGTGGATTCTCTCGCAATGCACAATATCATCTCTTCCTCGGTTAACCGACCTTTAGTTCTCAACTCCATAGTAAGGGGTATCCACGAACTTTTTACTCGGAACTGGACTGTTGTTCATCAGCATGTATACCGAAAGAGCAACAGATGTACTGACTGGCTTGCTACCTATACAGAACAGTCTGCTGTAGGTGTCACTTTTTTGATACTACACCTATCGGGTGCCAACGTCTCCAATTAGAGGATATGTCGGGAATCTACTTCCCCAAACTCGTATTGTAATCTGTTTCGTTTACTTCCCTTTAATTTAAAAAAAAGTATTACTCTTAAAAGGGATATAAAAATATTGTTTATCTAATCATAATATAATCAACCTTTTTTCATTTTTTTACTAATTCTTTTTTTCTCATACCAGTTAACTAAGCACACACTGAATCAAGTATTGGAGTTAACTGCCTTTATTTTTTGTTAAAATTTATTTAAAATATTACATATTAAAATTATCAAAAAAATGATTTATAATTTAATTAGAAGTATAAGATTTTTAAGAGGCAAATTTTGAGATTTGGTGTTGAAAAAAAAAGGACTTCAAAATAATAAGAATATTTTTAGATTATAACTATATCAAAATGATGTCAAATCAAATTAGATCATACTATATTTATCAATCTACACGTTGTGAACTGAAGTAAAATTCTTTGTTTTTGTTAGAGTATTTTATTTTTATATTATTTAATTTTATTCGCACATTTATTTAGACTTCATATAAATATATTGATAAAATTAATTAATCGGTTCAGAATATCTTTCCTTATGAACTTTAGGGCTTGCCCTCACAATTAAAGACGATGTTTTAAATAGACCAAGGAAATGAATGCCAAGTCATTCGCAATCAAAATGTTCAAAACTACATTAATAGAAAATAATTAAAGTTGGGGCTTGTTCTCACAGTCATAAAGATGCTGTTTTGAATAGACCAAGAAAATCAATGCCACTGCCAAGTCATTCGTAATCAAAACGTTCAAACCCATTACGGGGAGCACCTTTGGAAGTTGAAAATCCAGAGCAGGTAGCACGGGCGAGCAGCCCTGCCTCGTGCTTTTGCGAAAGTCAGCTCAGCTGCCTGCCAGTAGTAGACTACTTTGAAATTCTTTGTTAAAACCTCGTCCAGGTGCATGAAGCACGTCTCTAGTTTATATCCACGGTTCATCGCATTTATGAGGGACGAGAAAACAAATATCCGCTTAACATTAATTGAGAATTTTCTTTTTAACAATTTGAAGGGTATTTTAATTAAATTAATTATTTTTAAATAATAAAATTTATATTATTTATTGATTTTTTAATGTAGCCATTTTTACTATATAACTTATAACACAGAAAATTAGATGAAAAGAAATTTATTGTTTTATAAACCAACTAATCAGATAGAGATTTTACCCCAATTTTGTACTACTTCATTTACTTTATTTCAAAATGAATATTGTGTAAATATTAAAAATATACAGTGATTTGTCGATTACTCATTTTGATAAAGACAATTAATAAGTTAGATTTAAAATATACAGTATCACTTTCATATAGTCAATACAGCCTTTTGATGGACAAATGAAGTACTTTCAGATACTACTATTTATCAACCACAAGGGTGTTGTCAAGTGGGAAGGGGGCAAGGTTGTATCCTCTTGAGTCTTGGTACAACGTAGATTGGACATAATTAATACTTTCTCATATATACTAAAAAACTACAATTTACTTATAGACGGCAAACGAATAGCAAATGAAATATCTACGAAGGGAATTACGTACTTGGCTAGAAATGGAGTTCGTTTTATAAACTTACAAATTCTGAAATAAACAATACACGTTCACAAAGGAAAAAAACTAGTCTGAAAAAGAAGTGTTGCTTTTACTTGCCATTCTTATGGGCAAGATGAGTGATTAATTTAATACATGTGTATAGAAACGGAGAATATGATTGAAATGAAAGAATGAAAAGAAAATCTTATGCTGGATTTGCAACCATGAACGAAGGGAAGTCCTGAAGCAGAAGACGAGCAGAGTCTGTTAAAGGTGTCAATGGGGGGTGCCAGACACCTACTTGTGTCCTATCCCAGGGCTAGGACCTTCCTTGATCCCTCCTAGAGTCTGGCTATTGGTGAACTTGTGTCCTTGCCCAGGGCTAGGACCTTCCTTGATCCCTCCTAAAGTCTGGCTATTGGTGAACTTGTGTCCTTCTCCAGGCCTAGGACCTTCCTTATTGGTGTACATGTGTCCCTCGCCAGGGCTAGGACCTTCCTTAATCCCTCCTAGAGTCGTGAACTTGTGGCCATTCCCCCGAGAACTTGGTCCAGAAGTTTTGATATCTCCCAGAGACAACCCATCAAAGAAATCTTCGATCACTCTGCTGGCAGAGTTTCTTGCCTTGACTATATTGAAAGGACGTGCTTGTGCCTCCAAAACAGCTGGGGTTACCAGCATGAATACTAACACCAAGAAGCTCAGAGTCAGAGGTTTTTGCATGGCCGCCATGTTATAGAAACCGACACAGAAATCAAAGCGCTGAGTTGGATATGTTGAACTGCGATGTGGTGCATGAAAAGATGATTGTTCTAGTATTTATACTATAGTGTCAGCAAGTGTGATAAGAATAAGATTGCTTTGACTAAGCCAAGTTTAGATACGAAAATCCTATTCAAATAAAATTTATTTGTTGACGTTGAAACTCTAAACAAACGTGACAAGTAATATGGTTAGGAAACAACCAGGTAGGTTCCGAGGTATAAGAAAAATCAGAATAGAAAAAAAAGGAGTCTAAATTGGACTATAGAAAGACATAAAATCAGTGGAAGCAAGTATTTACTTCATGTTTTGCAAGGAGTCGGGCAAAGTTGTTTCTCTAGTAGTTTAGATTTTAGACCAAGGACCATAGATTGTGACTTGTTTAGTTGAATCTATAGGACTATATAGGATGTTGTTTGGACTGGTATAATAGACTGGTCATGTTTTGACCGCGAGCCAACAGTAATTTGTAAACCAGTCATTCCTCTTCTGCTGTCATGAGAAAAAAGTTGCAGGGTTAACCGTCTAAGCATACGATGTAATACCAACTGACAAATACAAAGTCTCTTTAAATTAAAAAAAATTAAAATTTTTTTAATATAATTAAAAGAGATT
>JANIHZ010000209.1:17734818-17751701 GCA_027478365.1 Erythroxylum rufum | reverse complement strand
TTTATTAACTAATTAATTAATTTTTAAATTAATAACTTCTTATAAAATAAATAAATAAATAAATTTACAATTTATAAATTTTTAATTTATTTGATTTTATAATAATTAAATAATCTTTTAAATCTTAAATTAAATTTTGTAAATAAAACGCTCGGAGGCCACGACAAATAAATAACAATGTTTTCTGGCCGTTCTTATCCGATTGCCGTCCTCGAATCACATGACTCCACGCCCACAGCATCAATCTGTCTCGGGGTAAAACAGACAATACAAAATTGGAAAACAGAAAAAACAAAAAAAGATGATAAAACCTGTCTAATTTTCATCTACATGTATAAAATGAACACTCCTCGTTCTATCCTTTCACTGTCACCGCCAAACACTTGCACATTTTGTCAAGGCCACACTGAGAGGATTGAGTGAGAGGCAATGAAGAACACAGGTAAGAGCCATAGGAGCTACAGCTCGAAATCGGAGGTGAGGAGTGATCGGAAATCGGGGACCGGTATGAGCGGATCGCCGAAGAAGGGAGGCCATGGAGGCAAGTTCACTTGGGCCGGCGACCGCTGCTCTCAGGCGGAGATCGGGGTTCAGAATGAAGCTGTGGATGTGAAGGATCCTAACTTCGAAGATCCAGAAGAGACCGAGACCGTCTGATTTGCTACAATCGAGATGGTAGTTTGTAAATACTCTTTTAATCGTTTAATAAATTGCGTATGAGTTGCGTTTGTGATTAGTGCAAAACGTTGGATTCTACCGGTGATTTTCTGATCCAATTAGCGAGACTGCTTACTTGTATTGTTCTCTGTAACTACTAAAGAATGTTTGGCTTTCGATTTAGAAAAGTTTCCAACGATTTATTATATTTGGCATAGGGACCATCAAAGTGGATTTAGTAAATTTTGTCCAATAATGGAGCCAGCGTCAAATGGATCGACACGATCGAGCTGAAATGATAAAGTACAATTTGTTAGGAGTTGGTAATAAATTTAAATGAAGTTTGAAAACAACGGATAAACAATGTAATTAGTGAAGTTTAAAATTCTGAATATATATAAAATCAATTAGCGAATGTTGGGGAGATCCAATAGACAATAACACCAACAGACTGCCCTCTGGCTTGGCTGCTGCAATCACCAACTAGCATCTCTATTGTCATTAGTTAATGCATACATAATAAATTTAGGGTTAATTATACTGATCCTTTCAAAATTGATTTTTTTATTTTAATTCTTATAAAAATGTTATTATTTATTTTGAATATGATATTATTTAATTACTATTAACTTTCATATATTTAAAATTTTTAATATTATATTGATTTGAAAAAAAGATAGTAGATTAACAAGGTATGACAAAAGAGTTGTGTCTCGTAAGAGTTGTGTAATAAGTAACACAGGAGTCAGGTAGTAAATTAACAAGGTATGACAAAAGAGTTGTGTAATAAGTAACCCAGGAGTCAGGACTCTAAAATTAACTTTGACAAGTATAAGGTTTGGTTCTCATCTAAGTAACACGCTGAGATTAACAAAAGAAATAGGTTAATAAACAAAATTTAAAATAGAATGGTAGGCTGAAAAGCAGAGAAACTCTATGAAATATTGTTTAACAACAAAACTCCAACAAGTACGAAAATTCTCAAGGATGTTTGCATGAAAATTGACCTCAGAGATTCGTCCTTTTTTTTTTTCCTGGAGTTGCTCCAATACAAACAAAAAAAATGCAGCTTGTTGTGTGGAATGTTGTTTGTAAACCAAAATCTAGAGGTTACTTACAGCTTCGGAGCTAAACATCATAAAAAAAGTTTTCCCAGGAAAGTTGGCTGAAAGATCTTGAATAGGAGTAGCCTTTGGAGAAATGTGTTGATAGAAAAATATCTTCGGAAAGGCAACCTTTTGAATTGTACCCCCGTCAAAAAGGGCACCTGCACCGTGAAACTAAATGATAACAATCAAACACACTCAAGGCCAAACCCCATTGCAAAAGGCTTTTCTCTTTGGAGTGTCAAGATAAGGTCATTAATTGAACACAACCTTCTCTTTTTATTTAAAAGAAATTGTTTTTGTGATTGGAACTTATGAATTTCTGGTTACGAAGAACTAACGTTACTAGTTACTCTAAACAATAAAAGAACACATTTGATGAGTTTAAAGGTATAACCTTTTATTAATTAAATTACATTTAATAACATTGTCTATAAATAATAGATAATGATCAATAAAATATATGATGATAATTTTCTCAAACACACAAATATACAAAAAGATAATTTTTGCTAAAAAGAAAAGAATTGATGCATATGAGATAATTGATCGCGCTTGTGTGTGTGTGGTGTTAAATATTTTTCTACTTGTTCATTGATACAAATGTTTTTCAATTATTTGAATTTAATTTGTATTATCATAATTATAATTTTTGTCCATCAATTTGAAGAATAAGAGTTTTCTTAAAGGAATGGAAAAATATGAGGTTACATTAACATGAAATGAATATATTCATATATCCCTGACAACTATTTACGAAATGATAAAACATGACAAAATCTTTACAAAAAAGAAAAATTAGGTTCATGTAGGAATAGATGTATAGGTTCACGTAAGAATCCACATAAAGTACTAAAAGAACTTTTTTATGTTCAAGTAAGCTTCAATAATATTATCGTAACTGTTATTGAAGTATAAGGTCGGGTGATTTCTTGGTCTTTTGTTGGCACTTATGGATTCAGGGGTAAGGCACACCTTTTGAGGCTCAAATCGCAATAAGAAATATTATTCAGACAATAGTAGATCAAGGTATGCAATGAGCAGAAGTTGTGATAAAATATTATTATGTTTTGAGAGAAAGTAACAATATCTATTTTGACACTACAGTGAAAGTGTGTTGAATCAAGAACTAAAATAAGCGTCTTTATTATGGACACTTTATTCTGTCTCCACTCATGAAAGGTTAAGCTGACAAAATTGACATTCTAACGTGAAGAGCTTTGTTTAGAGAAATAGAAAGAACATTTTTCACACGTGCAAAATTTGAGAAAATAGCACAAGAATTTTCTACTATATTGGGTATTCAAGAATTAATACATGAAATTTTAATGAATTTGAAAGAAACTGTATTGAGAAGTAATTTGTATGGAATTCTTGTATCAAAGGTCCTAGATATGTAACTTCTCAAGACATCATCTTACTACTTGTTGAAAATTTTGATAATACACAACATATAACTAGCCTAACGGAACTATTAAATTTGACTATTTAATTACAAATTGAGAGGAATAACGACTATCATATAAAACCACCAGATCACTTTCAAGATGGAGGCTACCCAATAGATTTTGTATTCATGCTTGTTCAAAATGTGAATCATAGTATTCATTCTTATGGAAATGGGAATGAAAAGCAAGAAAGACCTTTTTCTTGAAATATGAACAAACAGAAGTTTAACTCCTAAAGAAGCACCTTATGACGCCTCTCGAAATTGGATTTATTAATTTATTTCTTTTTCTGCATGTAGAAGAATGATATTTATAGTTAGGAAAAAATCAACAAAAATGTTACTTTTCCCCTTTACTGTTCATGATGGATTGGCAAAACTAAGAAAAATATATAAAACAAATAATGTTGAAATAAATTTTTATTGACCAACCAGAATTGATTTCTAAGATCTAAAATTGCCCAAAAAGGTCTAATATAATTACGTTGTCAGACCTTTTGAATACCAGTCAAGAGCACCTTACGAAAATTAAGCATTTTGCATGTAAGATTAAAAACTTATATTAGGCATTCTAGAAATAGAAAAGCATTTTTGCAATTGATTTACCAAAGAATTCATTCTAAATCCATTGGATTTATATTGATTTTCTTCTTTTTTTCTAAAGAAGATGAAAATCAAAATTTAATTTTGCCGCAACATTTTTCATAAAATAAATCAATAATGTAATTAAATAGATGTTATTTAGGGATAATCCACTTTGAAGAGACTATTCCCTAAATGCAATATCATAAATATTTTTTTTTACAATTGAATCAATTTGAAAAAGACCTAAAGTTAAGGATTTATCAATTGGTAACGTTGCTCCAATACCTAACCAAAGGGCTATTATAGTACTAATTAAAAAGACAGTTTCGCAACTAGATGTCGAAATAGATTTTGGAATTTATTATCATTTTCTAAAAAGGGTATTGTTAATAATCCTGCAGGTACTAAAACCATTAAAAGGACCCAACTTATTGGGTACTGTACGAAGTATTTGAAATACAGGAAAGAAATATCATTAAGGTAATATTTATAAAGGAGTTACAAATGGATCTACGAGTGCGCCAATTATTAATGGTTCTAGAATCGCTAATCCTACATTACTTAGTGCCTAGAATTACTCCTAGAAAAAATATAAAAGATTACTGGGCCATCCAAGTTCTATATAAAAGATCATTGGGCCATCCAAGTTCTTTATAATAATTATGACCTATCCCTTTAGCCAATTTAGCTCTTAATACATAATCACTCTAGTTAGTTTTTTGTTACTGGGATAGGTAAATTCTTTATAGATTCATCCTACAAAGGAACTGGACATGATAATTTATATGTTATATGTTATTATCATGTCTACGTATATATGTATATGAATGATTTTATGTAGTAAAAAATGGACAAAAATATGACATTTTCTAAAAAAATATCGAGACTTTTTCCATATAAAGGACTTACTTATTACTAATATAGTTATTCCTCTATCATTCTTTAGATCTTTTGATTCACTCTAATAGTATCATAAATAGGGTCGATGTAAAGAAAATGGCTATACCATTAGGCATTACATAAATTAAGTAAACGAAAGAGATAAAATGAAGTATAAGGAACTTAAATAGCTAAAAGAAAATATGAATTATTTCACACCACCTATTCTACTAGATTTTATACTGGATTTAAGGAATCTCTTCATATAAGACATTATTAGATCTGATTTTAGAAAAGATGCTCTTTAAGCAAAGAAACTTATCCTTTGTATGGGGTTTATGTAGTGGTCGGAACAAAGACATTTTTCTTAATTGTAAGTTGTGAATTAAAATGTAGCAGATATATATCTTCACGAACAAATCAATAGTCCAAGTTACACACTCCCAAAATCCATTTTTATCCTGGGAGAGTTCACTTCAACTACTCATATCAAATGAATAATACAATTTTTTGGAGTTGAAGAGAAATACCCAAATACATGTCTTATTTTTTTTAATAATCCATATTTGTAGCAATGAAATACTATTCTTTCTCCCCCAAGTGATCGCTGATTTATTCCAAATATCTAGGACCTATATTCTCTATAAACTATAAAGAACCGAAAATACCTTGTTTATGTATCATTGGAAAGTGCATTAACATAAATATAGCGATAAGAAGAGGTAATACAAAAGTATGTAAACTATAAAAACGAGTCAAAGTGGATTGTCTTACACTAGCATTTCCATTCGATAACTCTACTAAAGGTGATCCCCTTACAGGAATAGCTTGTGACCCACCTGCTACAATTTTTATCACCTAATAATCAATTTCATCCCAAAGTAAAGAATATTCAGTTATACCAAACTAATTCAATTAACGTAATTTTTAAAAGCCACTAGTGAGATACACATGAAATATATGCAAAATCGTCATTAGAACCATTTTATTTGTCGAGCATCAATGATCTACCCAAATTAACCAACCAAAATTAGCTCAACCACTTAGTAATGGTCGAATGATAGTAATAAGTCATAGTAAATCTCGTAGCTACCTGTACTAAAAAAACAACAACAATAACCTAGTAAAAATCGGGCTAAACGCGGAGTCTGAGGAGGTCTAGTGTACCCAGCCTTACCCCTAACTAGTACTAAAAAACAAGTATGCATAGTTCCTATTAAACAAAAAAATATGTTCACATAAGGAGGAACATATTTACTAGTTATATCATCTGTAATCACCTAGATTTCAAGATGCTTTTCTAACCAATCAGAGACGTTTTTGGGATTGGTAAACCAAAAGGACTCCTCATTTAAGAATCGTATATGATAATTTCATCTCATACAACTTAAACGGAAAAACCCAAATGTTAGTTAAAACGGACGTATGTGTAATCTAAACTTCTTAATACTATGATTCAACAATCTTATCTAAAGATACAAAAAAAAAAAAGAAAAATGTGCAAACTCCTTCTTGTGGTTATAATGTTAAAATATCAACTTAGCTCGTTCATCTTTTGATGTTCGTCTTCGAAATACTCTTGAATCTTTTATTTAGCAAATTAACTTTTCCTTGATTTGATATTCTTTTTTTTATATGGAATATAATGAAATAAAGTTGTACTTTTCTTTATCTTTATTATTGATTGACAGGAATTTTCTTGTCAAGATCTTGTAAATCTACTGAAACCTCTGATTCATACTAGAAAGAAGAGTCCAATGATTTCTAGAGTAAGAATCATTGTATTATCACTTATTCATTTAATAAATATAATAACTGAAAAGTCAAAGAAAGGTTTGTCTTTGGATCAAAATAAGCATATACAAAAATTTTGATAAAAGAAAAATCTTTCTTCCTTCTCACGATTTGAAATTTTTTGGAGTTCAGTTACGAGATCTGAATATTAAATATGAATCATATTTCTAATACTTCATAATCCATCTCATATATTTTGTGTGCTAGATACTATAATAGCTTCTGACAAGATAAAAAAAAAGGACACCTCATTTGCTATACTATCAATAAGATCCACTATAACAAGTTACACACTAATATTATAGAAATCCAGAAAAAAAATTCCACGCTCAAACTACCAAAGTAGAATGAAAATGGGACAAAATAATTAAAGGCCCAAACAACTTCACTTTGCATTGAAAAGCTAGGAATGATCGGTTCTTATAAATTTAATTCATTGAAATTCCATCCAATAAAATTGAAAAATTCTCAATTTTTAAAATAATAGTTAGGAATATTGCAAATAGAGTCGTTACAACGTCCATCAAAGGGATAGTTCCTCGTCCAGGAGCTACTTTACCATATTCCAAATTCTAAAGTTTCAACAAATCCCCCCAAATTGTTCTTCTTGGACCAGATCTATAGCTCCCTTCAATACTTTGTGTAGCCATAAATTCTATTTTGTATTTTTAAAGATCTATTGACTTTGCAAACCATTTGGTTGTAAATAAAAGATCTTATCATAGATCCATTTTCTTGAAATTATATAATAATGGAAATAACAACCTTAGTCTCCATCTTTATATCTAGTTTACTTGTAAGTTTTATAGAGCCATTACAACCCCCCATCAAAGGGGTAGTTCCCCATCTAGGAGCTACTTTACCATATTCCAAATTTAATGGTTTCAACAAATCCCCCAAAATCGTTCGTCTTGGACCAGATCTATAACTCCCTTTAGTACTTTGTGCAACCATAAATCCTATTTTGTATTTTTAAAGATCTATTGACTTTGCTAGGGATGGCAAAACTAGCCTGACCCAATTTTGGCCCGACTTAAATGGGCCACGGGTGGGATATGGGCCGACCATGGTCCACCCAATAGGGTCACGGGTGGGCCACAGGTCGGGCCTTAAAAATGACGTCGTTTTTTACTTTTTCTTAAATATATATATATGATGGGTCGGGTTTGGGCCGACCTACCACACGAGATGGGGGTTGGGCCATGACGAGGCCAGGCTGCTTATGACCCGATCCGACCCATTAACATCCTTAGACTTTGCATACCATTTGGTTGTAAATAAAATATCTTATCATAAATCCATTGTGGTTTTGAGATTATATAATAATGGAAATAGTGACCTTAGTTTATATGTCTATATCTGGTTTACTTGTAAGTTTTACTGGGTATGCAATATATACCGCTTTTGGGTATCCTTCTTAATAACTAATAGATCCGTTAGAGGAAAACAAGGAGCTTTTACCAGTATGGTATGATAAAGACACCATCTCCCATTTGTATACCCAACACCTGAGCAATCAAAATTTAAACTAGGATTTGTTATTTATATTTGACCTTAATCATTTGTGATCAAAGCCTAAAATCGTAGATTTCTTATTTGATGCCATGTAAATTACAACAATAATGATAGATCCATCAAAGTAGTTCAATTTACTTTATCATAGAGCTAGCTTAACCATTTTCTATAGCGAATGGGGTATGAGCCAAGGACTAACCTAGTAAGTAAAAAGAAGCAAGGAATAAGAAAGTCATTTCCAGTGTCAAAGGATAAGAAGTAGAAGTTTTGTGGTACTTCTAATAAAAAGCTCACTATCAAGATCACGACCAAACCAAAAGGATGGCATCCACCTTTGACCTATACCATACATGCCTACTTTAAAAAGAGTATGATCAGCAAAGAAAAAGGTCACTTAATGAATTAAGGTCCACTTGGCCAAGCTTAGTTAAGAGGATGTCTGGCTCTTCTTAAATGCATGAGAATTCTTTGATCCAATTTAATTCCAAGACCCAATTCGAAACCCTTTACCTGGCTTGAAAAGACCTTCACCGTTTGGTTAACTATATAAGCTTTCTAACTAACGTTGAGATCTTTACCTTAACACCATAGACAAGTGGCTAGATTCACTATAGGAGGACTAGCCCTGAACTTGGCATGGGATATTGAAGTCACTCCTTCACTCTGATATACTAGCTTTTCGCACGCTGCCCTCAACCATAACTATCCATCTTTAAATCGATCCATCCAGTGGAGCATCTTCAGTCGCTCGCCTGTCTTCCCTAAATTCATGTTATGAAGCGCAGGAGTAACTAATAAATAACATGATGTATGTCTTTCAACAACTGAGATATTTCATATCAGAAAAATCTTACTCTAGCGTAACCTATTTATTCTGCTTCACTAAACTCTTTTATCAACTATATAGACTTTCTTCTTTCATTATTCGGTTTTGACATGGTTTCATGGTTTTACAAGCTAGTGGGATGCATAAGCACTTATAACTGTTGATGATATTACTCACTATCGACAAATTCCATAGATCATATTATAAAAATGACAGGCATGCATGGATACAAGGATTAACGGATAGTTTCTAAAAAGCTTTGATTATAAGCCAAAATATAGAGCGAGTTACAAGACTCTTACTTTAGTCAGTTAGGTTTCACCTAAGTGATAAAATGGCATAAAATGAAATAGAGAAGGGGATCTTTTAGTTAAGCAAGTACTAATAAACAAGTAGTCTCTCACCATTTTTTGAAACAAATGAGATAAGTTAAAGAAGATTAAGAGTGAGTGTATATCTGAGGTTGATTCATTTGTAAGAAAATTTCAAAGCAATTGTTTAGTCGACTTAGGACAGGCTTACTTGAGAGGACCAAATGACGCAAGGCTTAGATTACTAGATCCTGGGCATAATCTTCTTAGAAATCGAGAGCCATTTGCTTTGCCTTGCTTTTTCCAAGTTTTTTTTTCTAAGTATTAAAATAGGTAGATTTTTCATTTACCAATGAATTTCATTTGCCCTAATTTAATCAATAATGGGATTTTTGGCTTAAAAAAAAGATTCTATGACATGGACGCCCAGCCCAACTTGATCGGTCAATTGGCCCACCTAATAGATGATGAGATTCTCAGTCGATTTGATTGAATTTTGAAAACCCTTTCTCATTATGAATAAAAGTAGAGTTTTTAATCAAGATGTTCTTGCCTCCCCCGTTTTGGCTCGAGCTCGAATTAGAACCTTTATGCACAATTAGGCTTTTGACTCAATATAATAGCCTACCTATCGAATGCTAATAAAAGTTTTTGCATGGGCTCATCATCTGATGCAGAACCGATTTCATATCCACCATTAATCACCAATCACATTCCACATCCTACTTCCAACTTTTTAATTCCTTAGGGTAGCTTCATATAGAAAATAAAAGCATTCAAGCTTCAGTGGTAGGAGAGTGAGGTTAGGAAGGAGCTTGACTGTTAGGATAATATTGGATCCTATTCGAAGTACTCCACCACAAATAAGAATCTTTGGGGTAAGAGAGAGAGGAATTCTTATCTATAGGGGGACGTTCTAGATAGAGCTTCATTTAAAAAGGGCTTTCCCTAAATGGCCAAAATAAAGATAAAAAAAGGAAAATGTCTTTCCAATTAACAGGGCTCTATATCTAGGTCTTATTCCATCTCCAACTCGAGTGCCCTCTTTAATTACTTTGGGGCCAAAAACTCATACAGACTAAGGTTGAAGTATTATCCATTTGTAGATGGAGCTTCAACTGCTGCTAATTTTAGAGGAAAATTATGAGCATTATATTCATGCATAACTTTCATACTAAGGTTAACACAGTTAATAATATCAAACTAAGTATTAATTACACATCCTTAAATATCGAATATAGATTAGTTAAAATTGAAACCATTTAAGTTGAAGCCATAGTGCTAATGCCTAAAGAAGTGAACCAAATACCTACTATAAGCCAAGCAACTAGTAAGAAAT
This sequence comes from Erythroxylum rufum, assembly GCA_027478365.1. Taxonomy (NCBI): domain Eukaryota; kingdom Viridiplantae; phylum Streptophyta; class Magnoliopsida; order Malpighiales; family Erythroxylaceae; genus Erythroxylum; species Erythroxylum rufum. Next base: position 17,741,242 of record JANIHZ010000209.1, on the reverse strand, counting down.
GTAAAGAACGAGTTGTTAAAACTAGCATATTGAAATATCAAAAACCAAAATGACCATGAGTGGCTACAATATTATAAGTTTTTCTTCTTAACCGAATATATAACCTTCATTAGCATATTCATTTTATATAGTTTCCCTTATTAAACTAGAGGTTACGAAGGAACTATGCAAAGCATTAAATAGGGAGCCACTGAATACACTAGCTACGCTTAACATGTGAAATGGCTGTAAAAGGACGTTATGCTTAACTTGGAATACAATCATAAAGTTGAAGGTACTAGAGATTCCTAAAGACATTCCATTAGAAAAGCTTCCTTAACTTGTAATACCCACATACCTCCTAGGAGGATATGCAAATGCCACACAAAACAAAACTAAAGCATGCCAAACAATCCAAAGCACTTCTAGAAACTCAAGCAAACATACATTACATATCATTAGATGTTGTTGTAAACAAAACATATCAAACATATTGTACTATTCCAAATACATACCATAAGTTCCAAATCCATCTTGTATTAAGGTTATTACAAACCATTAAACAAAACACAAAACACAACATATCTCATTACGTTGAAATATAACTTAAACTTAAACACAAATATACATGTTCCAAAACAAAACACATCCTTCTTTGGCTACCGCGGTTGTCCCAGCCTTAGATCTTCTTATCAGAACCTACATGGAGGCAAAACCACCATGCTAAGCCTATAGCTTAGCGGGGAATAACTAAACAAGATATAATCTGGCGATTGTTTCTAATAGTCATCTAGCATTTTCATGCACTGAATCATGTCAAATCACATACAACCTTTAACTGTTCAAATTAAAGAACAATCCAACATTATTTGCATCAGAACAGAATATAACATATCAGAACAGGATATACTTGCTTTATAACAAAACTTACAAGTATCCGAATAGAATACCATAATATCAAAACAAAACTTTAAAGTATCAGAACAGAACTTGATTGTGTCAGAACAAAACTTGATTATACCAGAACAAAATTTAGTTGTATCAGAACTGAACTTAGCTTATATCATAATTAAACATATATCAAAACATAAAACAAGTTAGCCTACTAATCCTTTTTACATAAGTGGGTAACGAAACCAGAATAGAAGATACCTATAATTGGTATCACAAAACAGAAGAGACTTATGTCTCAAAATTAGGGGACACCGTAGTGTTGATAATTAAGGGACACTTTAGTGTTAAGTTATAGGAGCAGCTGTAGACCCTTCTAGGCATGCCTATTTACCCACAACTAGGACTTGGCAGTTTTAAAACAAACATTTTAGATTTTAGAATCATATAATAAAGATATACTGCATATCATATGACTTATTCCATTTTGTTACATTGAATATTTTCATTCACATTTAATCAAACTTAACATGCCTTATAAACATAAACATTTGCAATAATGTAGCAATGAAATCATTAAGTAATCACTCATTACATGTATTCACATAAGTTCTCAATTCACACGCATTCATAAACCAACACATTACTCTTGTTCTTTAAATCACATTAGCATTCTTAAGTATACTTCATTCCTTTAACAATTCATAAGTTCAAAATTAGTTATTTGCTATTAAATAACACCTTCCTTAGGTTATCACCTCAATTAATAATCCAAACCTTATTTAACCTTTAATTAACTTATTCCATATAAAACTAGGTTCATTTTACACCTTAATTAAGTCCAATACACCATTATAAAATACCTTAACCTTATATAGTCCAACAATTTCCCAAAACCAACCTTTTCTCCTTCCTAAGTACTTCTGATGACCATGGGAATGAGAGATATAAATCCCACGACCTTCAATTTGTTTCAAAACTTGACTTCTTCACTTCTATTCAACACACCTTCACCAAAGTCCATCAATTTCACTTTAATTCTACCTTATTCATGCTTCAATACCTCATCAAATTCATGTCCAAACCAATTCAAAAATCATTCATTAAACATATCACAATCTATGACCTTTCAGGTATCAACATCCAAAGCAAAAGCTAGCAAACAAGTATCATGTTCTAAAGCTCAATTTATCATCAATTCAATACATATTCTATCCAATTCAAGCATCAAATAATGCATATTGTAGCATGCAATCAAGTTTAACATTCCTTTACTTGTTTAACTTCAAAGAACAAGCCAAACTAGCCTTCCAAGCAACAAGCATAATTCCAAAATCCAAGTGAAACTAAGATGCTCTTAACACTAAAAGACAACAATATAGAAGATAACATGTGGTAGCTTTTTTGATGCAATATCTTGCAAGAATTCTAAGTGAAATTGAAGCAAATTTCAGAGCTAAGAGAGGGTGGATGGTTATAGTAGAGATGCCAAAATGAAGGTTGCAGAAACTTCTTGCAAGCTTAACACTTAAGTTGCTAGGTGTCACTCTCACAACATGGCATTTGTCACGATTGTATGTGTCCCATTTGTCCACCATATGAGCCACCAAATGTCTCAATTCTATTAGACCTCCTCACTCACTTATTGCTGCCACTTGTCAATTTATTAACCATGCCATTTGTCACTTAATTTTCCAAGCCAAATGTCACTAATTCATAGGTTTAATCATTCAAATTTTTATGTACCAACTTGTCTTACCACTTGACAATTTTCCTAGTCCAAATGTACATTTCATTTATCAATTCTCTAATGGTAACAATTAATTTCAAGTTACTAATTATGGTCCATCAAATCAAATTTCAAGACATATACAATTTACAATCATATCACAATTTCAACACCTATCATATTTACTTTCATGAACATGTAACATTTCTACTATGGTGTAATTTGGGGCCTTACATAACTAATTAGGTAGATCAAAAAATAGTAATAGTAGCTGCAAAAGGAGCTGAATATGTAACACCAATCCAAAGGCATATACCCAAATAGAAACTCAGTTCCCACTCACGACCTATGTAAGAAGCTATACCAAGTAAGAAGTGTAAAATAATTAGCTCATAAGGACTACCATTATATAATCATTCATTAGCAGATGCAACTTTCCATATTAGATAAAAGTGCAAACTTATTGTCGTAGAAGTATGAATGATGCCATTAGAAAAAAGATTATTTTCGTAAAGTTAAAGTAAAGATATATAAGTAAGTTTACGAATATCATCAATATCTATTGGAAGTGCAGTAATGAAAACTATAATAAATAAAAGTTGCGGTCAGTAAAGGAGGATCATCAAAACACTAGACATACTATATTAAGACAATTTTCAATTCTAGTTATCGAACTATAGAAGCAACCCTATAGGCTTTCATTTTCGCGTCCCTCTAAAATTACAGTCATGGTAAAATCTTGGTTTATTTAATCATTAGGGACTTCTAAGTATACAAATTCTCTGTAAATAGAAATAAAGAATTGAAGACTTGTGATTCAATAGTATAACATAACTTTTATACCCATGTCAACCAATAGCCAAAGGTATATCTTTATAATCTTATTTATCTAGATTCAACATAACATTTTGAATAAAAAAATGAAGTTGAAATGAGTTAAAAATATTTTGGATTAATAGACATATCATATAAGATTTCATACTATTTCAATAGATAGTTATAATAAGTTGCTTAGGACTCAAACCTAGAACTAACCAGATGGAGTAGAAAATGGATTTAAAATATGTAAAAAAAATCCCTCCCCAAGCTATGCTTGTGTGTTTTGTTGCACACTATTTTCCCTATGTATAAATTGTACTCATCCCCTTCTATACAAAATCTCTAAGAAAGTTGAATAATTAGTTGCTCAATCTTTATTCGTATAGTACATGAACATTTCATAATAGAATTGAAAGAATTTTTTGTTCTCTCTTCATCATTTAGGGAGAATTTTGATTTGATTTACATCTTTTCATAACTAATTGTTCATGATTGGCTAGATAGTTCATATAAAGAATATCTAAATACCAAAACCACTCTCTATATACCTTTCGTGAAATAGAAGAGGCTTTTTATAAAATCAAAGATAGAACTTGTTTTTCCATAAAAAATCTCCCAAGAATGTAACCTAATCTTTTGAAAAACATGTAAAGTACTTTTGCGTTTACAAGCAATAGTTTTACACCAGAAATTCAAAGTATTTATTTTATTTGATGCAAATTTTTTTAAGAATCCACTGTAATAATTTATTTTTTTGCATATATGCAAAAATTGGTCGATAATATCATAATTCGAAGAATCAGTCCTGGCCGAGTTACTAATGGGATGCCCTTTCTTGTTACAAAATCTCATTTTCACCAATGTTCTTTCAAAGGAATAATTGCAACTATTGAATCGAGTTTCTTCTTAATATTATCTAAAAAAATGATTTTTATAGCATTTGACTTTGTATTGTTGAAGGATTTCATCGTACACTTGAAAAATAACCTAAAACGTTTAGAGAGTGTTTGGATAATGAGTTCATATCGATCTTTTTTAGTTTAAAATCACACAATGATATTGACATAAATGGAAAAAAATATTTCCATTTTTTATCAGAAGAAGTGTATCCTTTGAAGCCAGAATGAATTTTCTTTGATATCTAACATAATGCATGAAATGATCTTTGACCAAACATAGGTTATCCTGAAAATAATTAGCAAAGACTTATGTAAACTATTCTACCTTTTCATAAAAAGCTATTAAGGAACCGAGAAAATGTTGATCATAAATAAAAGGCTTGGTTATAAAGAAAAAAAAATGTATTCATATACATGAGAATTATATAAGAAAAAGAAAAATCTTGCCGTACTTTTTTTTTTTTTCATAAAACGGATTCATAAGACTGCTCTAATGAATGAACAAAGAGTCGTAACCAAGGCCTGAAAAAAAAGGATCCTCTTATTAGACTCTATTAGGGTATGTTTATGTGTTATGTGGAAACCTCTAGGGATTGAAAATGCATTCGATAAACCTTACATACCATAACTTGAGTTTGCATCAAAGCTATAGATTGTTTTTTTCCTCCTTCTCACTACAATCGTGTCTTCTATGAATGTCTTAACATTTCCCCTTGATCTCTCTCACTCCTGCTTACACACTACTCTTCACTGTTATCACCTTTACCTCTATCTATGCCTTTATTTTTCTAATTCAGTCTATCTAATTGGCCCAAATTAGGTTCTTTCCGTATTAAGTAACTATACCTCTCTTTTGATTTCCTACTTAAGCCCAAATCTTGACAGTTTAGAGACAAAATGTTAGTTGAAGCTCAAGTTGCTTGTCATAATAGTCATACAAAGACTTCCCTGCCCTCCCTTTTAAGTTGACTAAACCTAGCAACTCGCCCTTTGCTTAGAAACTGAAGACGCCGTCTTAGAGAAGAGTTGTAGGAGATCTATAAACCTTTGGCAAGTTGCACTTTATTCCATAGAATAAGGAGGGACTTATCTCTCCTCCATCTGATGTTTTGATAAAGGAAGTAACTGAGTGGAAACTTGCTTTAGTTGGCTAATTCCTAGACAAGAGATTAACTTTTTCAAGTAGACAACATTGGGCTAACCTGAACTGGAAGAAACGTGGACTAGAAAACACTACGATCACTGAAGATGAACTCTTCATTTTTTGCTTTTCCTCTAAAGAAATGGCATAAAATATTATGGATTTGCATCTCTGGCATATATAAGGTAAACCATTTTTCAAAGGAAATAAGAAATATGATTTAGATTGGATAGATCAGAGATCAAATCCATTCCCACTTAGGTCAATTTTCATCGCATTCCTTTAGAGTATTGGTCTTTAAAGGGCATAAGTTACCTTACTAGCTACCTAAGCTCACGACTAACTTTGGATGACAACACATCTAATCTTAAGATACACAAACTTTTCAAAATTAAAATTTTTTCAAAAGTACTTAAATTACAGAAAGAGTTATGCATGTTTTTACTTAAAAAAATATAAAGGCTAAAATAAAAAGGTCAATCTTAACCAAATAATTTATTAACCAAGTATAATATATGAATTTTTAACATTTTTAATTGCTCAAAACCTAGATTATTTTGATATTTCTTTACTAGACCATTTAACCAAAACAACCACATCATACTTAAACTTCTTACTTTTTTATATTTTTCTATATGCTAAAAAACAAATAAGATCTTTTTTCCACATAAAAAGGGGAATAAATTGCCTATTCCTAATACTCTATTTGTTATGAACGTAGCTGTATATATTGGGCCGTAATTGAAGATGCAACAAATAGAATCCAAGGCCTGTGTAGGAGTTCTCGTGTGAAGCAAGGCCTGCATATATAGCTGGTATTGTGGAAGTTGGAGACATGGAAAAACTGTAATGCAGACTGTTGTTCTCTTCTCATCCCCTCTCTTGGTATTCTGTGTCTCATCCCCTTCCCATTCCTTTTCTGCAATTTTAATCAATTCCCATTGTATTTCCTTTGTTGAAATCAAT
>JANIHZ010000209.1:17705519-17718907 GCA_027478365.1 Erythroxylum rufum | reverse complement strand
GTTTCTGTACAGTACTGTACCGAAACCTGTACCGAAACCTAATTCGGTACTAAGTCTGGTACGGTATTCGTAACTTTGATTATTCCTCATCCGTTGTCTCTCTCTCTCCCTCTTTCTAGTCATATTGTAGAGTGGATTTGGAGGAACTCCCTAATATTGGACTAATGGATTGCTTACTGAAATTGCATCTTTCAGTGGTATAGTAATTATTAGTGTTTCATCTGATAACTATTGAACTTGTCTATGTTATTGAAAATCCCCTGAAGTTTATGGCAACAAGTTTTTCATAGATGAGAAAAACGCTCCTTGACTGAGTTTGAGCGCATGGTGGATATTTAATTCAAAATAGTTACCTGTAAACTATTTGAGTACATTGTATGTTTAAGTTTTTTTTATGCCTTATCTACTAATCCTTGGTGGTGTGGCTTTTGACGTAAATTGTTATGATGTTTCTATGTGCAATCTTTAGAAAGCCGATTAGGGTCACTATCTCACTATCTACATTCAATTTGCTGTCTTGGTGTGTAATTTAAGTTGACCGTACCTGCATGTTGTCAATGCTATGCGCTTACAGTCTTACACAGTATTCTAGAGAAATCTTTTGGTTATGCAAATGAATTCTTCAAACTTTAGAATTAAACTTTTTTTTTGTGTTTTGCTTTCAGTTAAAATTCTTTGGATTAGTTTCTTTTCCATTATAGCTCGAAAAATCCATTCAATTAAAGAAATTATTATGTTATTCCCAATATACAAGTGAAATAAATTTGGGCTCAATTTTTTATTATTATAAAAGTCAACGTATCCAATGCATAAAGTTTTTCGTTTTATCGGAGTTTGAGAAGAGTGATAATGTACTCAGCCTTTTCTTTGTATTTTTATAAAGAGACTGTTTCTGTTACTTAAAATTGTGACTTCACAGTTACAAAGGAACAATTTTACCAATTGTTCAAGGCACACCTTTAGTTTGCTTCTTATTATATAATTGATTAAATAGCCGGTGGTGGTGAAACTCGGTTAATTAAAATCATACGTGTGAGAGTTTACGAGAGATTAGAAAATTGGAAATTAGGCTTTGATGTCTGAAAATCTGAGGTGGTAACTTTGAAAAAAATCTTTACCTTGTAATTGTTCATATCAAAATTTCTTTTCTGCATCATGCTCCCTCAATTTAGTTTTAGATGAAGCATAAATAGCATGAGTAAAGTGCAAGTTATTATAGATAGACAATGTGCAGGAAATTAGCCATAAGGGAAAATGTAGTGGTTAAAGTTTGAGTTCGGTTTAAATTTATTCATGTGGAGCTTACACTACAAAGCACTTCCAGATTGGATATTATTTAGCATTAATAATCAAATGGAAGTGATCGAATACGAATATGAATGGATGCATTAGAAAGGCAAGATGACGTGGGAGATTACAAAGGATTTAACAGGGGATAGTGTCTAACTGAAGTTACAGTTAATGTCTTTAGCAGTCATGTCTTCTTAGCACATTTACTTTGCGTGCTGTCTATAGATAATCATGCTGAAAATATAACGGTGCAGTGCTGAAAGCTGAATTATAACAGTTGTTTGGGTACTCTAACTAGCAATGAATTTCAATAAGACCCCATGATACTGCTGGCTAGTCTAGAGATGTGACAAAAAGACGATTTTTTTCCTTGTGAATCACATGAAGTTGATTGCGCCTTTTTTTTTTTTTCATGTTAGTTCACCTTTGAGGACTAGTGAAACATGTCTGAGAGCTCTAGAGACTTTCCAAACTTCATGTTGTACGAATTGCCATGACTCTGCAGTTTTTAGATTCTCTGCCTTTCTGATGGCATCGTCTATTCCAGGGAAGGCCTTCGATCCATAGTCATTATGCTTTGCTGGTGCATATATCTGCAATGCACAGAAATGTTACCATCTCAACTCTCTTTACAGTTGTTATGATAGCAGAAGCATTTAGTTGGCTTCTTTTGCATTTTGGTCTTTTTGACATTTCTCTAAGAAACATAAAAATACCAGAATAACTCAGTCCAGGGATTTGAGTGAGTGGAAGAAACATAAAAATACCAGAATAACTTAGTCCAGGGATTCGAGTGAGTGGAAAATACCAAATGCTTGTACCATTGCCTCTCGGAGAGTCCATCTCTATCTGTAAATGCTCGTTCTGCCATCATTAGTCTGTCGTTTAGTTGCCTCACTTTTGCTTCGTCTTTCTTCAATGTTGATGACCAACCTCTGCTTTTCTCGATTGCCTGTCAGATTATACATCAATTACTTGACTTTATAACCATTGCAAACTTTGAATATATTATATTTCGAAAAGATTTTGGTACCTTTCTCTCTTCATTTATTTTGGTGGCTGCCTCTTTTAGCACCTCAAGGGAATTGAATAATGGAATAAGGTTTATGTTCTTATTCAAGACTTCGGTTTCCAATTCCTTCCCACATTTCTGTCAGACAACAGTTATTACTTGCATTAAATTTACCATTACCGTGTCAAGTCACTTGCATTTAGCATTATATATCAGTTCAACATAGACACACCTGGAGCTCGTAAGCATATGACAGATAATTAAAGGGTAAGATCTCGTCATCTGCTAACCGAAGAGCTACCAAGCCCCAAATGCTAGCTACTGCTTTTAGAGGTGAACAAATGTAAGAAACTGGGGAGAATAAGTATAACATTAAAAAGTTCCATAGATTGAATTGGCATTTTGCATCGTGGTTACAGAATAGCAAAATTATGTGGCAATATCCATAGTGAATTTCGGGTTGATCTGTTCTTTTCTGACTCTTTTGGGTCCTTGATACACATTCTTGAATAATTCGAAGTAGTTCTGTCAAGCATTGATCTATCCGATAACATACTTCACAATTAAAGAGCAATGACAAAAGAGAGAGAGAACAATGTCTTATCTGTTTGATGAGTTATCTAGACGAACCTGCCATATGTCTTTGAAACATGTGATCTCCAAAGTTTTTCATCCATATGAAATCATCGTACATTGAGTGGTATACTGGATAATCTGTAGCCACCGATTTCTAGCAGTAAGAAATATGAGGTGAAGCAATGTAAAATATTACATATCTGGGGTGTAATTACAGTTGACTTCTTTGAACTATATTGTAGCATGATGGTTTGAGAATTATGTTTTCAGTTACTCTTTTAAAGATTCTTTAGTTTTTGCTGCTGAGTTGTGTGATTGAGCTCATAGTAAACTGTTTCCACTATCATACTCTTTTGCTTTGCCAGCGACTTGGTAGGATTGTAGTTCCTGAGCTCTACTAACATGGCATAGTCTGATTCCTGGTTAATAAGTTTTATTCAGCAAATGCCACAGGATGTATGTTCCTTTTCAGGGACAGGATTTCTAAGGTCTTACTTGAATCTCTCATTACATATATGCCATACTGTTCATGTTATGGAGATGGAAATGCCAAATACTTGATTTTTACACCGAAAATATCTCGATTCATCTAAAGCTTATATTCAACTATTTGAAAATGAAATTGTAACTTATCCATGTCTTCCTAAATGACGTTCAAGCGGAAAAGTTTTTCATGTTGTCATCAATGTGCATGTCTTTGAAGGAGTTGAGAGATAAAAGAAGATGATGAAAATGAGCTTTGAAATTTATTGGTTACCTCCTCTCCCATAAAACATGTCAGACGATGCAATGCCAATATGTTGCACGAAAGCTGCATAATCGGATCCAGCACCACCTAATCTCCCAATCTTCATTACAAAGTAGATTCATGAGGATCACATATAGTCTCACTATTATTATCTTGAGAATGAAATCCATCATTTTGCTTGTCAAAGTTTCTTGACAATAAATTTGTTTAATGGCTAGTTTTATGCTTAATTGGACGCCATCTTTCTAAAAGTTTTCCTTAAAAATTCATCAGGAAGGTAACAACTAGTTTCATACTTACCTCAGCATAGCTGCTACGACCGACCCATTCTTCATAAATGGTTTGTGACGAGTTATCTGGATCTTGAACCTTCAAAGTGAAGAAATATTGATTGAGATGGTTGGGGGAATTCCACGAAAGTATACCTAATTGTCTATGCGATACCTCTCTAGGGTCTTTTACATGTTTCTTTACTCATTTTGTCTGCTCCTAATTTACATTTAGTACCTGTTGGGTAGCCTCTTTGATGAGTTCATCGACTTGGGGAGTTGCAGAAACATGGAATCCTGGTCCGGATACTGCAATGTCAACATTCAAGTAAGCAACTGCCCTTAAAGAAAGCATTTCTCTGTTGTCTTCTACCCATTCAGTTGACCCTATCTGCAAACAGCAACGAGTTAATATTCCCCTAACATTGGGGAAAAGAAGGGATATAAAAGAGAGTGTCGGTGTTAAAGACCAGGCCATACTCCTCAGCGTCCCAATTGCACAACACAATTGTTCTTCGAGGTCTCCACCCTCTTTTCTGCAGCTTTTTCAGTCTCTGCGCAATCTATCAAGTAAAATAGAAAAGCAGTATGAAAACTGACTCTGACATGCTTAAGAATAATGTTTTTATGTATGGCAGATCCGATGTCTCCTACTACCTCTAAGAGCACTGCCGTGCCACTGTTGGGATCAACAGCTCCAAATGTCCATGCATCCCGATGATTCCCCAGAAGGACAAATCTGAAATTTAAGATCACAAAGTTGTGAATCTCAATTTGATGTCTTGAAGGTTCTCACTCAGATAGGCTTATATTCCAACTTCTCTCACCTATCAGGCTCTTCTGCGCCTTCTATTACTGCAATTACATTCTGAATAGATCTTATAACCTGCTTTCCCTGAAATTAAATTCAAAACGCAGGTTATGTTGCAGCAATAAGAACTGGAATTTTTTGTATTTAGCAGTTGACTTTGGCATATCTCTATACTCAGCTTAATTATGTCATGTGTCAACTACTTACGGTGTAACTGAGATTGACAACTCCTGGACCTGGTCCGACCCTGTAAATTGGAGCATCTTCACTTCCTTGCCACTCTTCGTCCGCAACTTGCCCGCCAATTTCCTTCAAGATCGCTTCACCGTCATCTCCTGATACGGGCAAAGAAGGTATCAGTGGAACATACCCTCCCTTATCTACTTGGTTTTCTGTTAACCTCTCACATCCTGTAATACTCGGCCATCCTGGTGTTGTGGGGTCACCGTTGCCATCATAAACTGATCCTACCTGAACACCACTTGGCGGCATCCATCTCGCCTCCGGAAACCACCCTTCAGCTTTTGTTCCACCTCCAAAGTCTTTCCTATCCGTATAGATAATAACGCCTATAGCACCTGCCTCATGAGCATTATGCACAATGTCTCCTCTGTAAATTTTTCCATATCTTGCCAACGCAATTGTCCCAGTTAAGTTCACCCTCATATCTTTCAACTTTGTAAAGTCCTCTACGCGTCCATAGTTCACATAAGCCACTGGTCCTTTCACGTTGCCTGACTTTGCATATGCGTGAAAAGTTGGTAGAACTTCTCCGGCCACATCTGCATATGGGTCACCGTCATAAATTTCCTGCTGGAGATTGAACGTGATGGGCTGGTCAGAGTCTGGCCGTTCTAGTGTCAAGTAACGAGAAACAGGATAAGTCAATGAAACATCATAGGAGGTGATGTATGATTTAAAGCCATAGGCAGTGAGAGTAGCTAGAACGTAGTTTGCAGCTTCAGCGTTGGCTTCGGTGCCGGCCACATGGGGACGTCGGGTGAGTATATACAGGTGCTCTGATACGGAGGCATTATCGGAGAGTGAATTGGATATGAAGAGGTTGTGATAGTAATATTTTGGTGGAGTAGGAGAGAGAAGGAAGAAGAATGGGATTGTTATGGCTAAGAAGGTTAGGGCGGTTGTTTTGATCATTTTGTCCGCACTAGTGTTCGGTGCTGTTTCATAACTTTTCATATTAAGGCTTCAAGTCACTTTGGGCTTTCGAAGTTTAGAGAGAGAGAGCTTTTCCGGCCATCATAAATGCAAAAGAAGAAGATAAAGAGGCCGATTAGGACTAACAAATTAGGTTTGGTGACGTAGTATAAGATAATTCTTACCGCACATGCTTATCCACGCCTCACTAATAATGCATGATTTCCAACTTCTTATGATCACGAGAGGTCACCAAATCCGTAAATAATAAAATAACCTTTTTTTTCTGAGAGATAAAATGGCACCGGACCATCTTGTTTGCAATTTTTTTGTCTCACTTCATCGCTACGTAGGTTCAAGATTTACGCCTGACCTATCTATCTGCCTATCCTTTTATACAAGGAGAGTTTTTGCCCTTTTTTTTTTGCGGTTTGAAAATAGCGAGTCAGGAAAAAAGTAGTTCTAATTTGTCTTGAAAGTTAATAATAAAAATTGGTGAATATTTTTATTTAATTTTAATGATCATTCATAATTAATAAATGCTTTCTTTTTTTGGCAACTGTCCCATAAGATAAATTTAATAATAAAATTTTTAGTCTTAATTATATATATTAGATGTCTAATACAGTAACATTCACTACATATACGGAATTAATAAATATTATAAGAAAATTATTATAATTATTCCACATATTAAATAAATTCAAACTTAAACTTATGAAATATTAAAATTTTATTCTAACAATTCACATATAACATTTTAACAAGTGAATTTAACCTTTTAAAGTGCTTTATGTTAGATTAGAAGTTGTAACCAAATAGGAGATCATGGTCCTATCCCTTAATAGTAGGATCAAGCCTAACCAACTACTAGTAGTGCACATCATGTTCCTAAATTGTAGCAACTACTACGTATAATCATTCTATAAATTAGGCTCTGTATCAATGAAACAGAATTAATAAAAAATATACAGCTTCTGTATATGACAATTGAGAAAATTATTATAATAAAATGAAGTTTTTAGCAATAGTTTTCCAATTGCCAACAACTTTGATAGAAGTATTACTCTTTATAGTATCTTTAAAGTATCATAACTTGCAAGAGTTACAACGTACAGGAACTTCTGACACTGCTCAAAAGGACTCGAGTTATAGATGAAATCATTTAACTGTTGCAAGAATTTGTTTCAAACATTCTCCTGCTAGTGCTTGTTCCTTGAAAGTCAGTAGAACTTTCACATCTCCTGTTAATACTCTTTTCTCAATCCAATGAGAAGAAGTTTACAGGTTGGAAAAGTATTATCTAATTTTTCCAAATGATAACAACAATGAAATTAGTCAACTACGCTTGTATTTATCAAATGATACTAAGAAAACTTTTGAAACCATCATAAAGAAGAGGAAAGCAAAAATAGGATGAACAAATTATTCATTGTATTTTGTGGTGATTGAAATTCACTTTGAAAATTGATCAAGTTTCTTGAAAACTAAAAGAGGGATTATAGCCCTGTAATAGTAGTAAGTTAGGAGCTGATGAGCCTACTACTCCAACAATTCGATTTGTTTATCAGAGGAAGAAAGCTCGTGGTTTTCCTAGAGCCAGGTCCAACAATGAAGCGTGAAGGGAATCTTTAAGGGTTATGAATAAGAAGGGCAGCTGTTTGTGTGGCTGTATTGCGGCAAGTTTGTTACTTGTTATTGCCAGCATGACATGTTTGTTACGGTTTGTTACAGAAAGTAGTATATATAGACAAAAAATGAATGAGCAAATCAAAGTAGAATTTTGTAAACAATGATGGCATTGATGAGTAAGGCAGACTTATGAAATCTGCTGGTGTCAGCTTTTACAAACGTTCCTAATACAATACTTCTATCCTTCTTTGTTCTTCATCTCTACTATTTCTTCCTTCTTTATAATCTGTTATAGTCACGTTGCACTTGCTCCTAACAATAGGTGGATAACAAACGAGGAGTTGCATCATATTTCAGCTTCTTTAGTGCTGTCAACATGACTCTCCAATGAGAACAAAAATTTGTAGCTGCCACATTATTGAGTTTCGTCCTTCAATGCTCGGAAACCAGCAGTTAGATCCTTATGTAGTTTATTAAATTTCGCCACGAGAGCTGGTTCTCCTTCAGCAAGATCCTCGAATTTCTGAGATCTGCAATACAAAACAAATAACATAACTTTTTATTCTCTTTCCTTTCTGTTTTATGGAATACTCCTGCAAGCAGTTAAGTGTCTATATTAGGACCGATCAAGGAAGGGGTAAAAAGGGGAATAAGCCTAGTGTGTGGAGAGTGTACTCGAGGAGGAAGAAAGAGAGTAGAGAGGGGGAGTTAGTTAGATTGAGTGAGCTGGCATAACAGAATGGTGAGAAGGGATGAGAGTTGGGGGGGTTTTGGTGTGCGGGAGGAGAGCAGAGAGGGGTATGCAGAAGTAAGGTGTCTAATTGGGCAGAGAGAATCAATATTCTCCCTGAGGAGCATTGTTTGCTCTGGTCTCGGAAGAGTTTTGAGAATTACCTTTGTAATCGCCGTGCTAGGCACTGGTTTTACGAAATAATATACTGCTCTATAGCTGATTAAGCTAGAGCTTCCTGTCATTGGTCCGACCTGCCGAATCCATAGGTGTGAAATCTGATTGTCATTCATGCCACCAAAGATGTCTGACAGAGTAGATGTTTTGGAGTCCCGTATGGCGAACTTGGAAGCTGGCCTGGAAGACATTGAATCATCCATGTGTTTGGCGATGGGAGAATTGCAACGAGCATTATTATTAGAGATGAGTAAGATGATGGGGAAGAGGCCAGAAGAGGGGCAGGGGAGTGATACGGTCCGGAATGGCCATAATCAATCTGGTGATCGAATTCATCAACATCTACAACAGGCCAGACATCCTGGGGAGTCTTCTGCAGACATGGATGAGTACAAAATGTCTATACAAAAGGTGGAGCTACCCATGTTCAATGGGTCTGACCCGGTGGGATGGATCACTAGGGCCGAAGTGCACTTCGAGGTTCATCATACCTCAGACGAAGTCAGAATCAAACTCGCCCTCTTAAGCATGGAGGGCTCAACCATTCACTGGTTTAATCTGCTACGGGAGATGGAGACAAACCTCTGTTGGGAGACTTTTAAGAAGGCATTGATTGATCGTTATGGAGGAAGGAGGGTTGAGAATCCTTACGAAGAGCTTTCTGACTTACGACAAATCGATACTGTGGATGAATACATCGAAGCTTTTGAATTCATTTCCTCTCAAGTGGGTCGACTCCCAGAGGAACAGTTTATGGGATATTTTATGAGTGGGTTGAGATCGGACATCCGGTGAAACGTACGCACCTTCAATCCGAGAAACAAGTATCAGTTGATGAAAGTTGCTAGGGCTGTGGAAGAGGAAGTGTGCGGTGAGGAAGGTTGGCGTTTGTGACAACGGCCATGGGGGCAACGTCAGGAGGTTGGTTTTAAGAACCAGACCCATTTCCAGGTCAACCCGAGTCGACTGGACTTGGGTCAATCCATCTCTACGGGCCGAATGTAGATGGGAGGGGAATATGGAGCGGGTCGAACCCGCGACACGCCTGGGTACCGACCTAACGCCCAGGTGTCGAATCAGCAAACTTCGGCGTCGCAAGTGAGAAGGATCGACGCCGACCGACGACCACTAGCTGAGAAGAACCGTGGGTTGCGCCACATCTCTTACCAAGAGCTCATGGACCGCAAGGCCAAGGGGCTATGCTTTCGTTGTGGAGAACGTTTCCACCCCTTACATCAGTGCACCGAGAGAACTTCGATTGCTGGTGTTGGACGAAAACGACACTCAATGAGGATGGGGAAATAATTGCAGTGGAGATGGAGGAAGAAGACGACGTGGATGATGTGGCTTTGGAGTGTTGAGTTATGGGTGTTTTCGGAGTATACAATGCTCCGACGTCTAAAACCAAGACCATGAGGCTGGAAGGGAAAATTTTCGGGGTTCCTATCGTGGTGTTAGTGGATAGTGGAGCAAGCCACAACTTCATCTCTCTTGAATTGGCTACTGGTTTGGGTTTGACTGCAGTGTTTACTAGAACCCTGGGAATCAGATTGGGTGATGGGCATAAAGTGGTGACGAAAGGGAAATGTATCGGGGTTCCTATTCAGTTGGGGAATTTGGATTTGACTGTGGAGGCATATATGCTAGACTTGGGCGGCATGGATGTCATTTTAGGGGTTGCTTGGTTGCAAACCTTAGGAAAAGTCATAGTAGATTGGAAGAAAATAACTATGCAGTTTCAACATGATGGTCAGATGGTCGAGTTGTGTGGCAAGGCTGACAGTAATCCAAGACAGCAAAACAGAGAAGGAAGAGACAAAAGTCCAGCACCCTTGCATGGTTTATTGGCAAGCTTACAGAATGGGGTTCCATCGGTGGAATTAGAAGGGAACAAGGATGGGTTTCAATTGCAAATGGACAGTAGAGAACAACAAGAATTGAATCAAATTTTGGATAGATTTCCAGAAGTTTTTGGAGAGATTCAAGGACTGCCTCCCTAGAGGAATCATTGTCATGCTATAGTCTTACAACCGGGACAAGGTCCAATCAGTGTTCGGCGTCACCGATACCCTCATCATCACAAAGATGAGATTGAGAAGCAGAATCGACAGATGCTTCAGCTAGGAATTATTCGACCTAGCTCAAGTGCCTATTCCAGTCCTGTAATTTTGGTTAAAAAGAAGGATGCGTCGTGGCGGATGTGCGTGGACTATAGGGCCTTGAATAAGGTTACAGTAGCAGACAAATATCCAATTCCGGTAGTAGATGAGCTGTTAGATGAATTGCATGGCGCTCATTTTTTCTCTAAACTAGATCTTAAATCGGGGTATCATCAGATCAGAGTCTTGGAGGGTGATATTCACAAAACTGCTTTCCAAACACATGATGGTCACTACGAGTTCCTCGTAATGCCGTTCGGATTGACCAATACACCGGCCACTTTCCAATCGACCATGAATGATATTTTCAGACCCTTCCTTCGAAGGTTTGTTTTGGTCTTGTTTGACGATATTCTGGTATATAGTATTGATTGGGAGACACATTTGTTACATCTATCCAAGGTGTTGGAGGTGATGAAGCAGAATCAGTTTGTGGTGAATCAGGACAAGTGTACGCTTGGGAGACGAGTTGTTGACCATTTAGGTCATGTTATTTCAGGGGAGGGCGTAGCAGTTGACCCTGTGAAGATTCAGAGTGTAGTAAGGTGGCCCGTGCCGCGAAATGTTAAAGGAGTGAGAGGTTTTTTGGGATTGACCGGCTATTACCGTAAGTTCATCATGAACTATGGTAAAATCGCTAAACCACTAACAGATTTGACAAAGAAAGAAGGGTTCCATTGGAATGCAAGGGCTTTAGAGTCCTTCGAGGCTTTAAAGAAGATATTGACCACATCACCGGTATTAGCTCTTCCTAATTTTGCACAACCATTTGAGATTGAATGTGATGCGTCGGGTAAAGGAGTGGGTGCAGTGTTAATGCAAAATCAGAGACCCATAGCTTATTTTAGTAAAGCACTTTCGGAGGGAAATCTTTCCAAGTCGGACTATGAGAAGGAGTTGGTGGCTTTGGTACTAGCGGTACACCATTGGCACCATTATTTATTAGGGAGGTCCTTTGTGGTGTTTTCTGATCAAAAGAGTCTCCGACACTTGTTGCAACAGAGGGTGACTACCACGGATCAGCAATGTTGGATGGCCAAGCTTCTAGGCTATCATTTTGAGGTTGTTTATAAACCTGGTCCTGAAAATAAGGCAACTGATGCCCTATCGAGGATGTATGACGAAGGGGAGTTAAAGTCCATCATTTCCTATCCTCAATGGATGGAGAGCCGAAACCTACAGCTAGAGGTGCAACAAGACTTTACTCTATGTGGTATTATTAAGGATATACAGCAGGATCCTCATTCTAGACTGGGGTTTACATGGCAACAAGGAGTCCTAATGCACAAGGGGAGAGTGGTGATTTCAGCCTCTTCGGTGTACATTCCCATTCTTTTACAGGAGTTTCATTCGTCGCCGATGGGGGGACATTCCGGGTTCCTAAGTACTTATAGAAGAATCGCTAGCAACTTGTATTGGATTGGTATGAATAAGTGTGTTCATGAATTTGTGCGAGCTTGTGATACTTGTCAGCGGCAAAAATATGTTGCTACATCTCCTGCCGGGTTGCTCCAACCTTTGCCCAGTTCGACTCAGGTTTGGGAAGATATTGCTATGGATTTTATTACCGGACTTCCTAAATCTAAGGGGTATGAAGCTATACTAGTGGTGGTGGATAGGTTGTCAAAATATGGCCACTTAATTCTCCTTAAACACCCATATACTGCAAAAACTGTTGCTGAAGTGTTCATTAAAGAAGTGGTTCGTTTACATGGAATTCCTCAATCTATCGTCAGTGATCGAGATCCTCTGTTTGTAAGTATGTTTTGGAGAGAATTATTTCGTTTGCAGGGAACAAGGCTGAAAATGAGCTCCGCTTACCATCCAGAAATGGATGGGCAAACGAAAGTTTTAAACCGGTGTTTGGAGACTTACTTGAGGTGTTTCGCTTCCGAACAGCCTCGAACTTGGTCTTTGTGGATCGTATGGGCAGAATTGTGGTACAACACCACTTTTCACATTTCTA
The DNA here is from genome assembly GCA_027478365.1 of Erythroxylum rufum. NCBI lineage: Eukaryota > Viridiplantae > Streptophyta > Magnoliopsida > Malpighiales > Erythroxylaceae > Erythroxylum > Erythroxylum rufum. The sequence goes on along the minus strand of JANIHZ010000209.1, from coordinate 17,706,382 downwards.
CGGGGTCCACTCCATTCGAAGTGGTTTATGGTAGGAAACCTCCTCCATTGGTGCGATATTCACAAGGGGAAACAAAGGTGGAAGCTGTAGCTTGAAGCATTGAATCTGCTGAAGTACAATCTGCTTCAAGCACAACAGTAAATGAAGAAACAAGCTGACAAGAAAAGGACTTCTCAATGTTTCCAAGTGGGAGAGTGGGTGTTCCTCAAACTTCGGCCTCATAAGCAAGTGTCGGTAATCAAACGCATTAACCAGAAATTATCCGCTAGGTTTTATGGCCCTTTTCAGATTGTGGAGAAATATGGAGCTGTCACCTACAAGCTCCAATTGCCCCCACATTCAAGAATCCGTCCGGTGTTTCATATATCCCAGCTCAAGAGGGCAGTGGGCAACTATTCCGTGGAACCTAATTTACCTGAAGGGTTGGAGGTGGAATTGGAAGAGATCATTGAACCAGAAACGGTGCTAGCTAGCCGGGAACTCACTAAGGCAGGAACTTCAACCCGTCAATGGCTGATCCAATGGAAAGACAAACCTATAGAGAATGCTACATGGGAGGATAAGCTAGTTCTTCGCAGCCAATTTCCTCACCTCAACCTTGAGGACAAGGTTGTTCCTCCAGAGGGGAGTAGTGTTAGGACCGATCAAGGAAGGGGTAAAAAGGGGAATAAGCCTAGTGTGTGGAGAATATACTCGAGGAGGAAGAAAGAGAGTAGAGAGGGGGAATTAGTTAGATTGAGTGAGCTGGCATAATAGAATGGTGAGAAGGGATGAGAGTTGGGGGGTTTTTGGTGTGCGGGAGGAGAGCAGAGAGGGGTATGCAGAAGTAAGGTGTCTAATTGGGCAGAGAGAATCAATATTCT
>JANIHZ010000209.1:17605397-17623427 GCA_027478365.1 Erythroxylum rufum | reverse complement strand
AAGACTCATTTCTAAAAATTATTAAAACAAATTTAAAAGCAAAAATTAAGAAATAAACAAAAGAATAATAAATAAATCAAGAAAATAAAGAAAAAAAAATTTTCGGGGCCCAACAGTTGCACTCTTTGATGATATTTGAACCCCAAGTTCTCAGCCAAGTGTAGCTCAATTTCGGCTGAAGATATTTGGTGAATAAAATATATTTATCTTGTTTTATTTATCCCTTACGAGACTTAAGTTACCAGCTCACTTTTAATTACTTAGTTTCCTTAATTATGTTATTTTATTGTTGTTTTAATGGCTGAAGAGAAACCGGCATGTGATTCTCCTTTATGACCATTCATTTGCTTTTATTTCCTTATATATTGCATTGTAAAAACTCTCATTAGATTCAGATCATTTTATCAAATTGAGATCGAATTCGCATTAGTAATTTAATCATTTGGGTTTTATTAGTTTCCAAAAACTAAAGGATTTTGTTTGTTTCTATTGGACCCCACTTCTGGAGCCCAACATTAGGAGTCATAAGACGGTCGAATCTCATTGGAAATTTTCTTTAACAATAAACACATATGCAGAAGTCGACAATCAAAACTGCCCGATTTATTTAAAACAATTTCAATCACAAAAGACGTAGGCCTTATTGAGCACATCAGGTTTTTAGTAATCACTTGAGCCAATTACATAACAAAAATGCTTGTTTTCATAATATCTTTACATTTCAAAAACCACTTCATTGGCTTAATACAAAATACAAAATACAAAAAAACATGATATAATTGAATGCTTATGATTAATGTGATTCTAAATATCAAAAGTTTCTGAACTAACTTAACTACAAAAGTCTCTATTCTTGGTGTTTGCCAAACTTTGCAAGGATCAATGTTGTTTTGCTTTTTCTTCACAAGCGGGCTGGAAGGTAATAGGGTGAGCTGCGAAGCCTAGTGGCTTTTATATTTATAGCCATTGGCAACAAGCCATACACTTCAAGCACACACTCATATATATAATGTGACAATGTATATACATATATCCCATTTAATCTATCAATTCCATCATCCACAATGCAAGCTCAAAATTTCATAAGTTGAATGTCATCATATAGAACATATCATGAAGATTTATCCATCAAAACATAACAATCAAATATGCATTATACTTAACAAATAAAAAATAATGCAAATGCATAAACAAATGGCTCGAGGGTTCCATATAAACAGAATGGAGAAACAGAAGTTTACCCATGAACAGAATGAGTCCGTTTTCAGAGCTCATATCCTACAAGTGGGTAGTAGGGAGAAGGCTCTTGTCAATATGGACGTGAGGAACATAATGGTTGTCATTCATCATACTTTCATACTTTTCATGCTCTTTCCCTTCTTTTCATTTACACAAAATGCTGTGAAATATTTTAAGGCATAACAGGATCAAAGTTACAATTCAATTATATCAAAATGTCATTCATCTATCAAGGCCTAACCAAAAACACATCATAGCAATTCAAGCATAACACTAACCATAAATATATTGCCCAACTAATTTGCTTGAAAATCCGAGTTAAAGTTGTCTTTCCCCTTGCTCTTGGGTAGGATTCTCTTGGTTCCCTAAAACAAACCAAGTGTCATTCAATAGGAATCCAATTGAAAATCTCATAATGCAAAATCACCAAAATTGATTCTAGAATACTTAAACCCAAGCGTTTTCTAAACTCCATGAACTAAAATCCTTTCAAAAATCCAAAAGATTCAAAATGATCTTACCTTCATTCCTCACCAAATGAAGGGATATTTAGCTCAAACGGAAGCTCTTTTCTTCCTTTACCTTTTTCCCTTCTTAAACAACCTCAAAATCTCTCCTGAAGGCTAATACCATTGAAACCCTAGCTTGTTTTCTCTTCTTTCTCTCCTTCTCTTCATCTCTTCGTATTTCTCTCTCTTTTTCACGACACTCTATCTTTTTCTCTTCAATTTTTCTTCTTTCTTCTTAAAATTCAAGACTGCACTTTTTCTTCCAATTATGCCTTTAATGATTGAGAATTGTCCAATTTGTCCTTCCATTTACCCCTTATGTCTTTTATGCTTAAGTGTCTTGCCAAAAATACCCTTGAACATTCCTATAACCTTAACACTTTCTTCTATAATAAGTTCCCCTTGGCTTAAGTTTCTATTTACACAAAAATCGAAACATTTGGTTCAAAAATCTGAAAGTATTGCCCCAAACATTTTCAGACTGTTCTTATATTGAAAAAGTACACTATACTCAAATTCAATGCAAAATTTGAAAGTATTAGGGACTGATCTACAATTCACTTCCTTCCAAAAATTTGTAGCTCTATGTCTCTAGTTTATTTAGAAATAAGAATAATCTCTTTTTGAGTTCTACAGACCAAGATAACATCAAAATACTGAAGTATGTCTAGTAAAATCTCCAATTCATACTCTTCCAATCAGTACCCTTACATTGATTCAAACACTCGTTTTTGAATCAATACCAAAAGCTATAACCTTTTATGGAGACATAAAAACAAATGTGTTAGGAGTCAATGGGTTCAAGAATCACTTCATTTGGAGGTCGGATATCAAGCTTATGGTCGAAAGAATCAAACAAGATTTGGTCCTCAATCATACTGAACCTATCTTGGGATAATTGGCATAACTTTCACTAAAGATGTTTGATCAAGATCATTCTTAGATGGTTTAAAAGAGGACTTAACGATCTACAACTTTCATGAGATATTGAGGACAAATTCTATCATCTATAGGGTCAAAAATAATAACAGATGATATGATGTCACTTATGGATGGTGTGACATCATCAGACGATACAGGATTGGGACAATTGCCATGCCTTTCCCTACAAATATTGGATTAGGTTATTGTTTAAATGGTTTAAAAGAGGACTTCAAGATCTACAACTTTAGTGCAGACCTCAAAGAAAGTTTCTATCATTGGAAGGGCAAAAAATAGACCAGGCGATAGGCCAGATGAAACTAGATGAAAAAGTAAAAGAAGCAAAACACAGAAGAAGCAAAAAGTTGAAGATACAACTTTACAGACCAAACATTTTACAGATCAAATGTTTTACAGACCAAACATTTTACAGACCATATGATGTCATCACAGACTATACAATTTTATAGATGATATGATGTCATCACAGACTATACAATTTTACAGACTATATGACATCATCACAGACCCTATGATGTCATCACAGAGACCATATGATGTCATCACAGACCCTACAATTTTATAGACTATATAACATCATTTACCACACAAATTTACAGACGATAAAACTTTACTCTTGGATATCTCCACTTATAAAGACCATAACTTTCAACTCCAATGTCCACAATTCTCATGCTATATACCAATGGAAAGATTAAAAAAAAAACCCTACAACTTTTTGGAATATAACTTTGCCTAATTCTATCTAGATCAATCCAGAATTTCCTCCTTAAGTCAGAACACAAACTTTACATTCCTCCACCAATGTACTACACCCAGTTCTCAATGTCATGACAAATTTTGAGTTTCTTAAAGATAGAATTTAAATTCGATGTCTTCATAAGAAATGTAGCCATATGTTTCTAGTTTAATCAAATAAAGAATCATCTCATTCAGAAAAATAGAGAAAAAGTTGTGGCTAAAAGACTAAATCAAACTCAGTGAACATTTTCTGGATCAACTACCAATTTTATTTAAAAAATCTTTCCTTAACACAACTCATACCAAGATCACCCTTTTCTACTTCATTTACTCCTCATTCTCAACTCCATTTCAAATTATCATCCATAAAGAAATTATAATCCATGATTAATCATGAATACTAATAACAGAACATATCCTTATATACATATCTTTCGTCAACTTACTACACATATTCAGCTTCAATTTTTTTCACTTCTAACTTTCATCTTAATTCTTCCCATTTCATAATCTCTAATCCACCAAAACACCAAAGCAAAACATAAGGAACATTCGGGGTCCAACAATTCTCTCCCCCTTAAAGAATTTCATCCTCAAAATTATTACCTAAGTGATCAAGCAAATGGATGTAATCTGGTCTTATGTTTTCCTCAGTCTCCTAAGTAACTTCTTCAATGGAAAAATTTCTTCCAAATGACTATTAACACCAATTCTAGATCATATTGATATTTCTTAGCATACTCACACACATCACATTACGATCTCAACGTATTCCTACTAGCATGAATATCATAGGTTGTTATTTATGCCCCTCTAACAGTCTCTTTGTTCAATCATCTTTATTGGTACATATACTTCTTATTTCAATCATAAGGTATCATTCTCCCAATTCAAACTCAAAATTCGCACTCATTTCCAATTTCTTAGTAACATTCACAATTTTCGAACCCTCAATTTGAGCTTTGTTCATATGAAAGCGATCTAAATTTTCAGTGCTGCTAACAATGCTTCATTTTGACCCAAATTCAACTCCATTCTGCACTCTTTATTCCACTAGATTTAATAACTTTATTGTCCAATTTTTTTCTTTTGATACACTGCGATAAAAATTCCTATTCAATGCATTTAATTTAAACACTAGATTTACCAGTATAGTGCTCATTTGTACAATCATTCTTCAAATAACTTTATTTATCGTCTCAGTCTTAAATTCCATCCTTTCAACTCAATATTTTCCTCAAATTAAATGATCTGTGTATTTCAAAATGTTTTTGTACTTATAATGTCTCCAAACTTCCAAATGACCACTATTGCAGTAAGTTCGAAATTCATACATCAATTAATCGTCTCTTGAGGCTTAATTGTCTCCCTACGTAAAAAGTCACTTTATCATGCTTCATTGGATTTTATCCTAAACTCTTACACAACATCATTGTACACTATAAAATCTCCAAATCCAAATGATATAATTATAATTAAATCGGTGTTCTAATTCCTCAAAATTCTCTTTACTTTCATTACTCATACGATTTACATGTTTTTCCAAAAGTATTCAAGCTATTCTTCACAACTTTTCGATTACATTTAATATATCATCAAACTTTGCTTAGATCACTTTAATCTTTAATACCGTAGTACTATCGGGGCATTTCTTAACTCGAACAAATATTTCCAAAGCTCCATATAACCATGATTAGTTCTCGTAATTCCTTAAATAACTAATTCCTCCATGAGGTGACACTGTCTCACGTTATTTTCAATTTCGCAATTAACTTCATCTTTTGAATGATTTTCTCAATTCTGTAGATTTCCTCTGATTTCACATTGACTTATTTTACTGTCTGCTCATTCATACTAATTTCTCCACACAATTCAATTTATTTGCAATCTTAACTTCCGGTGTTTGTAATACATTCATCAGGTCAAATTTGTATCTTCCGAACATATTAACACAGAGTATAATCTGGACCTATATACTTTTTATATTAGCAATTAATGTCTCATCAAATTCATAAATCTACTCACATAGTTGGATAGTTTACATCAAACAAAATACATACATTCCCAATAGCATACTCTATCTCTTATGCCTGAGTCTCCATCAGGAATAGGATTCCAATATTTACTTTTGTTTCATTAATAGTCATTCATTCTTCGAAATGGAACACTTAATTCTTATGATATGATTCGATAAAACATCTCTATCTCAAAAGACTTCTTACCTCTATCATCTTCACTATTTCCATAATCTTTATTATCAACTATGTTCATCATTTCTATTTTTAGCCATTCTTAACCCCTCAATATGATCAATTTCAACTAATCATGATATTTCAATAATTTCAAATTTTTGTCACACTACACATGATCAAAATACTTTTTGTAATAAAGCTCAATGAAATAAGAGGCATATCCATGTACTCCCATACCATATCCTAATATAGATCTCATATGTACTGAATCACATTATTCACCAATGTAACCACATTATCATATGTGTGCTCCTAATAATTGGTCGTCATAACCTTGAGAACTTCTACATATATCACTATCACTTGCTTCATTTTCCATACGTACGTTCTTAATCAATTTAGAAGCATAAATGCATAGCCATCTTAATATTCTAATATCAAATTCACCAACACAATCTCATACTGGATCATAACTCTTATCACACCAATTAAACAATCATTTTCAATTCATAGTTCAACCTTTCAACTCTTTACTTGTAAGCCTTAAATCTTGTCATTCCCACATATCCACAATGAAATTCCTTTACCTTACTCACTGACATAACCCCAAATACTGAATAGATGTCTAATATATCGGACTACGCCATATTTCTTATTTCTAATTATCCACAAACTTTCCATATCTTACACTTTAACAAAACACCATTCTTCTCATCGTTTCTAATAGTCGAAACTCTTAACGGAAGTTCATACATGTGACTCGTGTGGTTGCAATTACTGTGATTCTATACTCATCTGTGCCCTTCTCTAATGATGAGGAATCAGGTGCAGCAGATCCTTGCAAAACTCCTCGTGTTCTATAACGAGGTAGCATTTTACTCTTTCGATAAGACACCATCTTTTAGCTTACTTTCTTTTCAATCTTATTTCCTACATGTATGCATGATATGTATGTCACTTAATACAACACATCAATTCACAATACAACAATTAATCACATAGCCTACCAATTCACAACACTACACATTCTAAGCCTAGGAAAAAGTTTAAGCTTTGATACCAAACAATGTTGAACCTCGCTTCTGGAGCCTAACATTCAGAGTCATAAGATGGTCGAATCTCATTGCAAATTTTCTTTAACATTAAATGCATATGCGGAAATCGATAATCAAAACTGCCTGATTTATTTAAAACAATTTCAATCACAAAAGATGTAAACCTTATTGAACACATCAGGGTTTCAATAATCACTTGGGCCTATTACAGAAAAAAAAACTTGTTTTCATAATATCTTTACATTTCAAAAACCACTCCTTTGGCTTAATACAAAATACAAAATAAAAAAACACATCATACAATTGAATGCTTACGCTTAATGTGATTCTAAATATCAAAAGTTTCTGAACTAACTTAACTACAAAAGTCTCTATTCTTGGTGTTTGCCAAACTTTGCAAAGATCAATGTTGTTCTACTTGTTTTTCACCTGCGGAGTGGAAGGTAATGGGGTGAGCTGCGAAGCTTAGTGGCTTATATATTTATAGCCATTGGCAACGAGCCATACACTTCAGGCACACACTCATATATATAATGTGACAAAGCATATACATATATCCCATTTAATCTAGCAATTATATCATCCACAATGCAAGCTCAAAATTTCATAAGTTGAATGTCATTATATAGAACATATCATGAAGAGCATCCATCAAAACATAACACTCAAATATGCATTATACTCAACAAATCAGAAATAATGCAAATGCACAAACAAATGGCTTGAGGGTTCCACAGAAATAGAATGGAGAAACCAAAGTTTATCCCATGAATAGAATGAGTCCGTTTTCAGAGGTCATATGCCACAAGCGGGTAGTCAGGAGAAGGCTTTTGTCAACGTGCATGTGATGAACGTAATGGTTCCACTCTCGCCCAAACAGAAGCACAAAGTCATGCTCAAAATAATTTTATCAAAAGCTCAAGTCATTTCATCATACTTTCATACTTTTCATGCTCTTTCCTTTCTTTTCATCTATATAAAATGCCATGAAATATTTTAAGGCATAACATGTTTAAATTCACAATTCAATTATATCAAAATGTCATGCATTTATTAAGGCATGACATAAAACACATCATAGCAATTCAAGCATAAAAATAACCATAAATATATTACCCACCTAATTTGCTTGAAAAATCCAAGTCAAGGTTGTCTTTCCCCTTGGTCTTGGGTAGGATTCTCTTAGTTGCCTAAAAAAAACCAAGTCTCATTCAATAAGAATCAAATTGAAAATCCTACAATGCAAAATCACTAAAATTGATTCTAGAATACTTAAACCCAAGCATTTTCTAAACTCCATGAACTAAAATCCTTTAAAAAATCCACGTTATTCAAAATGATCTTACCTTCATTCTTCTACAAATGAAGGGATATTCAGCTCAAAGGGAAGCTCGTTTCTTCCTCCCACATTTTCCATTCTTAAACAACCTCAAAATCTCTCTTGAAGGCTAACACCATTAAAACCCTAGCTTGATTTCTCTTCTTTCTCTCCTTCTCTTCTTCTCTTCGTATTTCCCTTTCTTCTTCATTACACTCTCTCTTTTTCTCTTTAATTTTCATTCTTCTCTCCTCTTAAAATTCAAGACCACACTCCTTCCTATTATGCCCTTAATGATTGAGAATTGTCCAATTTGCTCTTCCATTTATGCCTTATGACTTTTATGCTTAAGTGTCTTGCCAAAAATACCCTTGAACATTCCTATAACCTTAACATTTTCTTCTAGAAAAAGTTCTCCTTGTCTTAAGTTTCTAATGCACTAAAATCAATCCATTTGGTTCAGAAATCTAAAAGTATTGCCTCAAACATTTTCGGAATGTTCTTATATTGAAACAGTACACTATACTCAACTTCAATGCAAAATTTGAAAGTCTTAGGGACTGATTTACAACTCACTTCCTTTAGACAATTTGTAGCTCTATATCTCTAATTTATTTAGAAACGAAAATCATCTCATTTGGATTCTACAGATCAAGATATCATCAAAATACTGAAGTATGTTAAGTAAAATCTCCAATTCATACTCTTCCAATCAATACCCTTACTTTGATTCAAACACTCTTTTTCAAATCAATGCCAAAAGCTATAACCTTTCATGGAGACGTAAGATGAAATGTGTTAGGAATCTATGGGTTCAAGAATCACTTCATTTGGAGGTAGGATATCAAGCTTAAGGCTGAAAGAATCAAACAAGATTTGGTCCTTAATCATATTGAACCTATCTTGGGACAATTGTCATAACGTTCACTAAAAATGTCAATCAAGATCATTCTTGGACGGTTTGAAAGAGAACTTCGCGATCTACAACTTTTATGAAGGTCTTGAGGACAAATTCTATCATTTACAGGGTCAAAAATAGGAATAGACAATATGATGTCACTTATGGATGGTGTAACATCATCAGACAATACAGGATTGGGACAATTGCCATACCTTTCCCTAAAGATATCAGATTAGGTTGTCCTTTGGATGGTTTAAAAGAGGACTTCAAGATCTACAACTTTAATGAAGACATTGAAGATAGATTCTATCATCTGTAGGGTGAAAAATGGACCAAACAATAGGCTAGACGCAACTAGATGAAAGAGTAGAAGAAGCAAAATACAGAAGAAGCAAAAAGTAGAAGATACAACTTTACAGACCAAACATTTTACGGAACAAACATTTTACAGACCAAACATTTTACAAACCAAACGTTTTACAAACCAAATGTTTTATAGGCCAAACGTTTTACAGACCAAACATTTTATAGACCATATGATGTCATCACAGACCATATAATTTTACAAACCATATGATGTCATCACAGACCATATGACGTTATTATAGACCATACAATTTTACATACTATATGATGTCATCATAGACCACACAAATTTACAGACGACACAACTTTACTCTTGAACATTTTCATTTATAAAGACCATAACTTTCAACTCCAATGTCCAAAATTCTCATGCTATATACCAATAGAAAGATAGAAGAAAGCCCTATAACTTTCGAGAAGATAACTTTGCCTAATTCTATCTAGATCAATCCAAAATTTCCTCCTAAATTTAGAATATGAACTTTACATTCCTCCACCAACGCACTACACCTAGTTCTCAACTTCATGACAAATTTTGAGATTGTTAAAGATAGAATTTAAATTTGATGTCCTTATAAGAAATGTATCCATATGTTTCTAGTTTAATCCAAATGAAGAATCATCTCATTTGGATAACTAGAGAAAAAGTTGTAACTAAAAGACTGAAGCATACTCAGTGAACATTTTCTGGATCAACTATCAATTTTATTTCAAAATTCTTTCCTTAACACAACTCATACCAAGATCACCCTTTTCTACTTCATTTACTTCTCATTCTTAACTCCATTTCAAATTAGTATCATCAATAAAGAAATTATAATCCATGATTAATCATGAATACTAATAACAGAATATACCCATATATACATATCCTTCATCAACTTACTACACAAATTCAACTTCAATTTTTTTTCACATCTAACTTTCACCTTAATTGTTCCCATTTCATAATCTCTAATCCACCAAAACACCAAATCAAAACTTGCGAAATGTTCGGGGTCCAATAGTTTCCAAAAACAATCACTTATCTATTACCCGTTTAACTTTCCAGTTGATTTCCACAATTCCAGCTTTCCATTTCCAGAATAACCTGTTCAAGGAAAAAACACATATCTTTTCTTCTATTCATCAGATTGAGAAACTTCCTTCATCAATGTTGTAGTTCACTTCTTGAACTTCAATTTAGCCTAAGAACTATCCCTAAATTCCCATTCGTTTGCTTCAAAATGAACTTTGAAATCACCTAAATGTTGAGCCTGCAGTTTCAGCACTTTCCTAATCCAGAACCAATATATCAAGAAAATTCATAACTTTCTTTCTAGACATTAGATTGCCACGATTCCTCACCAAAGTTGTAGTTCACATCTTGAACTTTAACTTGACATTCAATTCCATCCCATTTGACCCCTCCAATCATCTAGAACATGAGTTAGAAATCAACGGTTTTGTTTTCACCCAGTAAGACTAAATCTATTTAATTTTCAAATTAGCACCACCAGCCACCATTTCCACCACCACCAGCCATCATAGCGACCACCACGCCATCAGTTGGTATCAGAGCCCAATAGAATTAAACATCCTAGTCCTTTCCCCAACCCATTTTTATGTCCAGCGATCCAAAAACACCATGTCCCCGGTGACCATCAAGATTTGGTAGCCGCATTTGAGAGGATGAGGCTTGAGATGGAGGCCCTTAAAGCCAAAAATAAGGCCTTGGAAACTCGTGTACATAATTCCCCTTTGGTAAATTGAAATCCACAAGAAGAAGATTTGGTTGATGAGGACTTCGGTGAAGATGGACGCCAAATTGTAGCAGGTCATGTAGAAGCCATTAGAGGAAGTGGAAGAGGGCTATTCCATGGAGGAGTTGGAAGAGCAGCCAATAGAAATCTCCCACAACCTGTCTGTGGGGAAAGACAAGAAGAATTCTTCAACTTTAAGGTTCATTTACCCGAATTCTATGGTAAGATTGATGTTAATGCTTACCTTGAATAGGTTTATACAATTGAGAGAGCTTTTGAATTGAGGAAGGTGACTGAATATAAGAAAATGAAATTGGTTGCTATGAGATTAAAAGGGTATGTTTCCCTTTGGTAGGAGAATTTACAAAAAAGAAGAGTTAGAGAAGGGAGGCCTAGAATTAATCAATAGGACCGGATGAAGAAGGAGATGGATGTTATGTTTTTGCCACCACATTATAAGCAAAGACTTATTGATCAAATGTTAAGCCTTAAACAAGACACCAAAATCGTGGAGCAATACACCATGGAGTTTGAAGAATTCTTAAAGAAGTGTGAAGTAGTGGAGACTGAAGACATGATCATGGGAAGATATCTCAAAGTCTTGAAACAAGAAATTAAAGATATGGTAAATTTCTACACTAATGAATCCTTTCTTGAATTGAAAAGATTAACCTTGAGAAGTGAAACTAGCCTCAAACACACTCGTCAAAACAAGTTCATGCCCAAATATGCTTTAGCCCCATAAGATTACACTCCATCATCCAAACCAAGCCACCAAGATAGTGCCTCCAATTCTGCCCCACCTAAGCCGACCTACACTCCACCATCCAAATCCACTTCCAATGCTCAAAACACACCCTTCACACCAATTCTGCCCCACCAACCAAAATTGTGTCCAAAAACTACCTCAAATGCTTTAAATGTCAAGGTTATGGTCACTTTCAAACCGAATGTCCCACTAGAAAAGTTATGACCATTCAAGAGATGGAAGAAATTAAGAATGAGTTGTACCATACTGAATTTGCTAGTGATGATGCACAACCTAATTTTTTTGATGAGGAAGATGCATTTGTTTGTGATGCAAATGTGTTAGATGGAGAAATGCTTGTATTGTTGAGAGTTCTAAATTATGAGAAAAGTGAGGAGGATTGGAGAAGAAAATCTTTGTTTCATTCTAGGTGTTTGACAAAAGTAAATTATGTGAAGTTGTGATAAATAATGGAGCATGTCAGAATGTTGTAGCTAGTGAAATGGTTGATAAATTGGGTCTTAAAATCGAGCCACTTGACACTCCATACAAGCTGACTTGGTTAGATTCAAAACATGAAATTAGAGTGAAAAGGAAGTGTCTTGTTCCATTTGCAATTGAACAATATGAAGATGAAGTCTATTGCCACGTAATTCCTATGACGGTTTGCCATTTACTTCTTGGGAGGGCATGGTTGTTTGGAAAGGATGTGCATCATCAGGGGAGAGCAAATCATCAAGGGAGAGAAAATACTTACACATTGTTTCGTGGAGATAAAAAAATCTTGCTCAAACCTTTGTTGCCCGAAAAGAGAAGGAAGAGAAGAGAAGTTAGAGCCATTGGATTGATTTCCAATGAGGAGAAGAGTTCCATCATGGAGGAGCTTCCTAGTTACATTCCCATTGACATTAATGATGAGCCCAAACCGAACCACCTAATTCCTAGTGAGGTACAATCTTTAATTAATGAGTTTGTGAGAGTTTTCCCCAAAACCCTTCCAACCGGCCTGCCTCCTCTTAGAACCATTCAACATGAAATCAATTTCACTCTCAGAGCCCAAATTCCCCACAAACATTCTTCTAGGATGAGCCCAAAGGAAAACAATGAATTGTAAAAGTAAGTTTATGAGTTGTTAAAGAGAGGTTTCATTAGAGAGAGAGTGTCACCTTGTGTTGTACCTGTATTTGTTGTTCATAAAAAGAATGGAAAATGGAGGATGGTTATTGATTCAAGAACTATCAACAAGATTACCATCAAGTACATATTTCCTATTCCAAGACTTGATGATATGCTAGACCGGTTATATGGAGCTATGGTGTTCACTAGGCTTGATCTTGCAAATGGGTTTCACCAAATTTGTGTGAGAGAAGGCGATGAATGGAAGACGACGTTCCAAACAAATAAAGGACTCTATGAATCGTTAATCATGCCAATGGGACTTTCCAATTCACCTTTGACTTTTATGAAGCTCATGAATGAGGTACTTAAATCGTTCCTCAACAAATTTGTGGTACTTTACTTTGATGACATTTTGATCTATAGTAATAATTTACATGAGCATTGCATTCATTTGAGACTTTTCTTTGAGGTTTTGGACCATAAATCATTGTATGCTAATGAGGAGAAGTGGCATTTTTGTGATAGCACCATTATTTTTTTGGGTTATGTTATGTCTAGAGATGGGATTAGTATGGATCCAGCCAAAATCAATGCAATTGTATAATGGCCAATTCCTAGCAATTTGTTTCAATTTAGGAGTTTTCATGGGTTTTGCTCCTTTTATAGGTGGTTCATTAAGGGTTTTAGTACAATTACAAGTCCTATAACAGATTGCATGAAAAAAGGCCTGCGTAAGTGGACTCCTTAAGCACTTAAGCAGGCCTTTTTTCATGCAAAGCTCTTGTTTTAGCCTTGGCTAATTTTAGCTTGCCTTTTGAATTATAGTGTGATGCTAGTGGGGTAGGAATAGGGGCTATTTTGAGTCAAGAGGGCAGACGAATAGCATTCTTTAACGAAAAGTTGAATGACACTAGGAAGAAATATTCTGCTTATGATCTTGAGTTCTATGCTCTGGACTGTGCACTTAAACATTGGAGTGCATATTTATTGGCAAATTTGTTCATTTTATATGATCATCAAGCTTTAAAATATATCCAAAGTCAGTCCAATTTGAGTAGAAGACATGCATCATGGGTTGAATATTTACAATCCTATGATTTTGTAGTGAAGTATAGGGATGGTCCAAATAATGTTATGGATGATGCATTGTCTAGGAGATATGATGTTCTTAGTACTATGCATGCTTATGTAATAGGTTTTGAGGAAATTAGGAGTTTGTATGAGGGATATACTGAACTCGGTGAGATTCGGGAGAGAGTTAGGAAAGATGCGCTTTTAGGGATTTTGTCATTCATGATGGTTACCTTTTCAAACTTGACACTGTTTGTCTTCCTCAATGTTCTTTAAGAAAAGTTATCTTGAAAGAATTACATGGTGGAGGCCTAGCCAGTCACTTTGGAAGAGACAAGGCTTATGAATTTGCTAGTGGAAATTTCTATTATCCCAAGATGTCGAAAGATGTTACTAAGCTTGTAGAGGGATGCAACACCTGCAAACAATCCAAGATGAAAACTAAAGCTCACGGACCGTACTTGCCATTATTGGTTCCAAATTCTCCTTAGGAAGATCTAAGTATTGACTTCATTGTTGGCTTGCCAAGAACTAGGAGAAATCATGATTCTATAATGGTTGTTATAGATAGATTCTCAAAGATGGCTCATTTTATTACTTGTAACAAAACTAATGATGCATCTCATGTGGCGAATTTTTACTTTGAAAATGTTGTAAAACTCTATGGAATTCCTAAGAGTATTGTTAACGATAGGGATGTAAAATTTTTAAGCCATTTTTACAGACATTTGTGGGCTAACTTAGGAACTACTTTGAAGTTTAATACAACCCTCCATCCTCAAATGGATAGTCAAACTAAAATGGTCAACCGAAGTCTTAGAAACATTTTGAGAAGCTTGTTAAAGGGAAAAGTGAAGAATTGGGACAATTTACTTGCACATGCCAAATTTGCTTACAACAATTCAAAGAGTAAGACTACAAAGTTTACTCCTTTTGAATTAGTTCATGGAGCTAACCCACTTGTTCCTCTTGATTTAAGTTCGGCCGCTTCAAGCATTCCGTTCAATATAAAGGCCGAGGATAGAGCATTAGAGATTGTCAAACCTCATGCCAAAGCCAAATGCAGCATACCACTACCACGAGATAAATACCGGAATACCCGAAGGACATTCAATTACATACCTTATCATAATGGTATGTTGGAGCAATAAAAAATCCAACTCACACAAGGAATCAACTAACATACTCGAAAGTCACTAAATTTAAAAACCATTCATTCATAAATCTTACACTGTTTCCATCATACGAATATTGACAAAACCTCTTATAAGCTTTAGCAAAACTACAAAAAGATAATGCTACAACACTTCTGGTGTCATCTAACAGACCTCTGAGCCATTTCTCTATTCAAAAGATTCCTTAAATCTTTACTAAGGAACTAGGTCTCTTGTCTCGTACCTGAAAAGACATATTGCAACTTTTGATGAGTTTTGCAAACTCAATGAGTGAACCATCATTGATGAATTCACCGGATTACATACACATATCAGATATATCACAGATATTCATTCAGAACATATAATTATTTTTCAGATATTCACACAAGATGGCAAAACATATGGTCACTCATTACAGCTTTGCAAATCATTCATAAATTTCAATCTTATATGAATGCTATATGCATGAGACTTACATTCGTTCTTATTATTATACAGATACTGGCCCATAGGGCTCAGTCAGAACAGAATCATGGAGCATAGCTCTACGTGCACACATATATATCATGGAGCAAACCTTTACATGGAAGCACTTCAAACTAGCTACTCAAGTCAGAATGCCTTTATCTGAGCATGCATTTTATGAAATGCATCAATTACGAAATATCTCATATATCACAATCTTATGCAAATGCTCAGACAGAATTTTCATAGTCATTGGACCTAAGTCTGACATTCAACTTTTGTTAATAAAAAATCATTCAGAAATTCATATCAATTCAGAACACATCCAATAAAAGCCTAACTAACAAACTCCTCGGACTTCAAGTCTAGAATTTAGAAACAATTCACAAACATTTCAAGAATATTGGAAGTTTACAAATCAATTCAATTCAATTCAAATCAATCCTAGGAAATCATCTAGGTTGACTCACAAAATGGTCTAATATGCTATTGCCTGGATGGTCTGGCAATGTCCATCTGGCGTCTGCTTGGCTCCTCTATATCAAACAAAGCACATTTACAAATATCACACTTTTGCACAGTTGTATAAATATTTCTTAATGCATATCTACTTATATGAAATATGCACAATTCATGCTCAATGACAATTTAGAGGTTCCAAAACAATTCCAGGGTACTTTACTGAGATCCTTATGATCAAATCATTCAAATATCAAAGCCCTCATTAAGACCATAGATACATATGATTTGAAACTTAATAAAGCAAAGTCAAAACAATTTCATAACTTCATTGACCACTTAAGATTTTTCTTCTCATATACATATGGGTCAACTTTTTATACTACATATGATAAGTTAAATGGCACAATTAGGCAACACGTCCTTCTAGAAAGTTATTATACAATGTTTTAAGTTTCTATTGACACCAAAACCACTCAATTTGGTTCAGTAATGTGGAAGATATTCATCAAACATTATTGGGATGTCCATGTCCAAAAATAGTGTACTATGCATAAATTCCATCCAGAAATTCAATATCTTAGAGAATGAATAAAAATTATACTTCTTGAGACCATTTTTAGGCATATATCTATAGTTTATGCCAAATCAAAAATCATCTCATTTAGAATCATATAGATCCCGATATAATAAAAATACTGAAGTGTGTTCAGAAAAATAATCCTATTTCATTGTTCCAACAGATTCCACATTTTGATTTGATCAATCTTTCTAAATTCAGTTCACAATGCTACAAAATTATACGGAAGAATAGAAAAATGTGTTAGGAACCCATTGGTTTAAATCCCATGTCATTTAGAGTTCGGGACAAGAAGTTATGGTGAAAAGAAGGAAGGCCATTCAGGTGAGTCAACTCTTTGGTCAAACTAGCAAAGTGCTTTCCAACCAATTTCAACAATGTCACCCTCGTGCACGAGGGTGACTTTCCAACCCACCAAGCAATGTCACCATCGTGCTTAAGCACGAAGGTAGCACGAAGGTGACTTCTACTCAACTACAAATTGCATCTTCTTCCTCTCTTCTATTTTCTCCAGCTCTTTCCAAAATAGAATTTCGGGTTACTGTTACCTGATCATTTTGACAATGAAACAAAGGATTTAGGCCAAACTTTCTTCTAAAAAATTATTCCTTTATGTCTTAAATTTCAAATGAAACCCATTTCATGCAATTTGGTTCGATATTCTGCAAGTATTTCTAAAAACACTACAAATTGTTCCAAACCACGACAGAATCCACAAACTTAACTTCCAAACTCCATAACTTTTGATCCAGAACTCCAAAATTTACAAACTTTATATCAATGGAAAGATAAAATAAATATCTACAACTTCAAGAAAGACCATTTTATCAAAATTTTGTTGAGTAGTACAGAGAAATCATAGAAATTTCAGATCAAAAATCCAACTCTCCACTATTCTTTCTCTCTCTCTACTGTATTTTTTTTTTCCAGAAATTCAATCTTTCATAATTACCTACAATAACAAGCAAACAATTCCTCAACCTCATTTGTAGCTCATTAGTATTAACAAAATTCCAAAATAAATCCAAGATTCACTTTAAACACCAAAATTCGATTATCACACATGCAACTTTAAATTTCAAGCATTTTTCCCACATTTAAAATTTCAACTCCTCATCTCTGTCATTTAGGATGCTACTATACCTTCACATGCATATAATCATCTCTAACACTAGCCTGAAGTGAATCACACATTAGTATAATATTTAATAACAATATCAAGATACACAAGAAGGGGGGGTTGAATTGTGTTAACTTTTTGAATAACCCCTTTTTCTAAAAAACAACTTGCGTAAAAAATAAAACGAAAATTACGAATGATAGAGAGAGTATTTGAGAGAGTTTGACAAAGTAGTTTTTATACTGGTTCACCCCAAACCATGGGCTACGTCCAGTCCTCAGATGACTTTCTGAGATTTCACTATCT
>JANIHZ010000209.1:17430654-17442316 GCA_027478365.1 Erythroxylum rufum | reverse complement strand
AGACCTAAATGGATTCAAACTAATAATAACTTTGATTATGTATTTAAATTCTCCTTTGAGTGATATTTAAATACATAGCTATAACCTATAATGATGGTAAAAAAAATCACTATAATGGACAATCAATCATATTCTAGCCAACATGCATGTTATCTTTAGATATACAATCATATTAAACAAAAAAAAATGTTGATATGTCCCTTCAATGTCATTAATTATAAGCAATGGTCTACCTTTGGGTGACCTCCTAGCGTTATAATTAATACTGTCAATTGTTCAGTTCAACCTTTATGTCATTTTAATAGCATCATATCAACATGAACAATAGAAACATTCACAATTAAATGTTTAATATTTTCAAGCTAGGCCACTTTAGTGACTAATAAGCTTTCCATACAATAAACATTTAATTGGACAATTATCATAAATGAAAAAAGTTAATTTAATTAGTTTGGTCACTCTAGTGACTAACAAACTATTCTCAATTACCATTTTATCATGTAACACATTCAACATATAAGAAAATTTATTTCCAAACATTGCATAATATTAAATATTCAAAGTAACAAATAAAACATATAATATGACATTGATTTTCAAAATTATATTATGCATAGAAAAATAAATCAATTATGAATTAAACAATCAATTATGACCCATCACAAAATTGTTTTACTTGGGGTCAAAGTCCATAATTAAATTACTTAATAATCAAGGTTTCATAATATAACCCAAATTAAAAATCCATAAAGTTAGGCCAAATTTATTTAGTAACTCAATCTGATCCTCTGATAGCCCATAGGTAAAGAACAGCCCAAACATAACTCTTGCGTCGATTCTGGTTTCTTCCTTTTTTTTTTTTAATTAGGTCGCTCTCTTTTATGGTTTCTCTCCATACCAAAAGCCATCCCAAGCCCTACTAAGAGCATCCCTTGCCAATGTTATAGCCAACATAAACATGTCTGTTCTATGCATTGAAATAGAAACCTTGAATTTTTTCAGGCCAAAATCATTAAGACATTTACAGGAAGCTAAGAACAAAATCAGATGTTTGAGTTTTCGTTTTTGTTCAACAACTATAAACACAACTAGTAATGATTGTATCGTTTCCTTTCAGTCAGACTCGAGTTTTCATTTGTCCATGTCAAGTTGAAACATACAACAACATACAATAAGACATGTGAAAACAATGAAACCACCGCTAACACCGAAAAACAATTTCAGAATAGGCTCTAAAACCAATTGAAAGACATTTTTGGATTGATCTATTAAGCCATACTTGAATCCATGATAGTGCTTATAAAGATTGATTTCCTCTTAGCCTTATCTTCTTTAATTAGTTTCCACAATGGTAGTTTTCTAAAACATACGAACAACCAACCAATATGTCTCACTACAAGAAATTGTATTTTTAGTGAAAGTAAAAGTTGTCACTAAAAGCAGTAATATTTGTCACTATTATTAATAGTGTCAAATATTTGAATTCATCACCTCCTGTCACAAATACCTCCGTCATTAATGAAATAGTGACTAATTTAAAAAATGGTCACAATTATGCAACACTTTTGTAACACAAATACTGACACTAAAACTTGTGAAATGTGTGACAAAACTATATGGTTACAATAACTTTACATATTTATGACAAATTTATCGCCACAAATAATATAAAGTAGTGACGAATTAAGTCGTAACAGTGCTTTATTTTATTGTGACAAAATTGTCGACACTAAAACCTATCAAATGTGTGACAAAACTATATGGTCGCAACAACTGTACTGATTTATTACAAATTTGTTGACATAACTAATATAAAGTAATGAAGAATAAAGTTGTAACAATACTTCATTATATTGTGACAAAAGTGCCGACACTAAAACCTATAGAATGTGTGACAACACTATATGGTCACAACAACTTTACATATTTATGACAAGTTTTTGACACAAATAATATAAAGTAGTGACGAATGAAGTCGTAATAATACTTCATTTTATTGATACAACATTATCGCCACTAAAATAATTATAAATAGTGACAAAATATTTTTCACTAATAATTTTTTTATCAGTGTCCATTACTTCTTGGTTACTAATATTTTAATAATAAAGTATCAACATCATTTCGTCACAAAAATGAAAATTGGTTCTTACAAAAAGTATTATCACTAATATGTTTATTATTATCACAAATAAAATTATCAATTCATCAACAAAATTACATTAGCTGTAAAAGAAATTTGTATTAGTGGCTATATTGTCTAACAGAATTCGTGACAAGTATGAAAGTTATATGTTACAATAATGTTGTTGCTAAATAAAAGAATATATATTACAATAAATTTATCACTAATGTCTTATCATATACATCTGATATGTGTAACAAATCTTCACTAAAAAACCCAATGACTAAAGAGGCTGAGTAGCATTAATGTATCTTTTCACCTACAACATAAAATTGTGAAATGACAGAAAGGTAAAGAAAAGAAGACTGACAGAGATAAACACTGACCAATACACTATCAAAGCTAGATACTGCAATTAAAAATCCAATGTGCATATTTTGCTAATGCATATTTTGTAAGCATCTCCTAGAATCCTTTGTAGAATAAGATGACAAACCAGTATGAGAATTACTAATGATAAAGAAGAAACACTGGCACACTATGAGGGACCTGTAGTCAAAACATTAACTCCATCTGTCTATGTTTGTGCAGTAAACTAGTTAGAGTTCTTGTAAAGAGATGCCTGAGTTGTTGTGCAGACAAAAAAACTATAGATCTAGATATTAATAGAAACCGGGTAAATAAGAACATTGGTTGATGCCTGGAAGGTTTTGATGGAATGAACTGTCCATAGGGAATCTTCAATCTACAGCACAGTTTATCTTATCATACAGCAAGTTGCACTTAATATTCAAAGGAAGAGTTGTTGAAGATTCAATGACTAGAATCAATCATCCATTTAAAAAAACTAGTTAGGATACTTTTTGGCCTATGTTTTTAATCACTTAATGAATAATAATAGATGATAGCAGAAAGAGTTGCACATCACAAATATCCATGCTTAGAAGCTTATTTAGTACCTAAGTAGAAATTTTCCAAAATATAAGAATATGTTGAAAGAGAGAGAGGCAGCTTCATATCGGATTGACACAAAATATTTATCTTAAATCCAATAAGTTTAGAAAAGAAAGAAATAATAAAGCACCTGCCAAGAGTTAACGCAGAGTGCATCGGCATAATTGTGTAATCAATTTTCCCATTTTGTCTGATTGCTGAAATTCTCCATGTTGGCACAAAAAGAGGTATCAAAGTCAGATGGAAGCGGATAGGAAGATTTCTTAAAACTCATGCCGAACATTAATGTTTCAACCTGTAACATGTAATTTTGTTATAAAGGAAACAGAGAATGAAACCAAATTGAACTTCAGAAAGTTAAATCATATACCTCTTCAGTGCTTCCTCCGCCGTGATCACCATTCAGGGTTTGTCTATGGTCACCCATAATAAGAAGGAAAGTGTTTTCATGTAAGCCACCTGAACTAGACTCACCATCTAGATTTTTGATAAGCTTCTGCAGTTGAATTTGTGGTAAAGCATTATCAAATAAGAATTAAGCATGCAGGAAAGATTGAAACCAACAGACAAACGCAGCTTGATAATGGAAACAAGATGAGCTTATTCCACCATAGGCAACAAATGTGCATTGAGAAAGTTCACATGTATAGTAGTCAACGTATAAGCAACCAATGTGTATTGAGAAACTTCACATGTGTGGTAGAGTTAATGAAGGTAGGACATCTAGAATAATAGAATACCCAAAATTTGGCAAACTTTACCTTTCAGTCACTAAAGACCAACAAAAGCTCAATTCTAGTTCACTTATCTTTTTTCCTAAAAAATGCCAAGCATCAATCTAACATTAATAGCTGAAAGTTTGTGTCTTCCCCATGATTTCAACAGGTACTTTTGGAACACCAATAAGTATTAAATTTAAATGAAAGGAAAATGAGGAAGTAGTTAGTTCATTTTGATGAGAAAATTGTGATGTTTTGCAGATATATTCCACATGGCCCAAGTCATCAAGCTAAATTTTATTCTATAATTCTTATAGGTGCATAATTTCCAATGTTCATCCGTAATCTTAAATTTTGAGTTCAATATATTTCAAACTTGTTGTACGTGATAATGGAACTAGACCACAATGGCAACAATAGCAAAACCAAACACTAGATAAGAGTCATGGAAATAAAGAAGCTGTTTAAGCCACAATCATGTCCTGATGGTGTGAACCAGGGGAAGAGAAGTCCAGAAAAGAAAAATGTTGCCACATAACAAACCAGTGATACAACAAATACGATATTCATATTATTTATAATTTATCTAATTAAAATTTGATATTCGACAGAGCAGTGATCCTAATCTCAGTAGCCACTTGCACTCAAGAAATTTAGAAAGAGAGAAACAAAAGAAGGTTTAAGCAGAGGACTAATCCCCTATCATCTAATATTGAGCTTATAATAACTCGCATAAGAGAACAACTGATATCAAACCAGTTGAACTCCTCCTGTAGTAGAGGAATCGCTCTCACTTGGAGAATCTAGTCCCTAATCCTATTTACCCAGTACTAAAAGAGTTCATGCTACCTATGATTCCAGCAATTCAGATTCTCAATCATCTCATGCAAAACTAGCTACAAACATGTTTCTACCAAAATAAACAATGAAGAAGGTCTAGGGACTAACCTGTTGAAAGCCAAGTAGTCCTTCTCTTAGATCTCATCTCAGTTAGATGTGGAGCTATAAGGAGTAGACCAAAACAGAAGAAATGAGCAAACAAGAACGCGATACTTACCTGGGAGAGTTTATCCCTCAGCGTCACTTAACCGTCTGATCACCAGTCAGACATGTCTGGTGATTTAGGGCACATCGTAAGTTTTGATCTGAAATATTAGCATCGAGGAGTTACATACAAGGGGACTTACCATAGGCAAAACCCTTAGCGTGCGGGAGAAGAAGAAGACGACGCGAGAGCCAGCAGTATTGATCCATCCTCCAGTTCTCATCTCCCCTAATGGAGAAGCTTCTGTGAGAATCAATAAAGAAGTAATTCGTTATACCCTAATTGGGAACTCATATCCAAACCCTAATGCATAGTCATTTTGATTGGCTCTCTAGTTACTTAGGGTTTGTCGTTTTGATTAAGCTTTAAGTGTTTTTCTTGTAATAGACAGTAGAGCTAAAATTTTAAGGGATATATGTATCAAGGGGCTTGGCAGACCCTGTATTCTCATTATTCGTGTATTCTCATTATTCTTTAATAGAAGTTTAAATTTTCAAAAAAAAAAGCTTAGTGATAAATGAAAATTTGACAATATTAATATATTAAGAGTGACAATTTAATTGTGAAGGTACTAAATTGTCACAATTTCCATTATATTAGTAACACAAAAATAAATCATCACAGTTAATCCAAAAAATAGTATCAATTAATTGTTTTGTCACAACAAACCTCGTATCTAACGGAATAATACTTATGCACAAAAAAATTGTCACTAAATTACAAATGGCAGTGACCATAGTTCTAGTTTGGTGATTGCGACAATATTAAGTAGACACTAATTAACTAAAATTTTATTGATAAAAGTTTTCATCACAATAAGTAAAATATTGTGTGACGATAAACCTTTTCGTCACAACAAGAAAAAATATTAATGACCAAACTATATTTTGTTACAATAAATAGAAAATATTAGTTACCAACATATGTTTTGTCACAGTTACAATTAATTCCCGCCAAAATTATTTTGGCACCAAATTTCATGAGCTTTTACTGACAAAACTTAGTGATAAAATAAAATTTATCACTATTAATATATTAATAGTGACAATTTAACTGTGAAAGATACTAAACTGCCACAATTACCATTGTATTAATAACAAAAAATATAAATCATCACAGATAATCCAACACAATAGTGTCAATCAATTGTCTTGGCACTAAAAAATATCGTATTTGTGATGACAAAAATAGATAATCACAAAAAAAATCACTAAATTATGAATAGTTGTGACCATAGTTATCAGTTATTGTGACAATATGAAGTAGATAATAATTATTTGAATATTTATTGATAAAATTTTTGTCATAACAAGTAAAATATTGTGTGACGATTAACCGTTTCATAACAAAAAGAAAAAAATATTAATAACTAAACTATGTTTTGTCACAATAAATAGAAAATATTAGTTGCTTAACATATGTTTTGTCAAAATTACATTTTATTCTCGTCAAAATTATTTTGGCGCCAAATTGTATAGGCTTTTAATGACAAAACTTAGTGATAAAAGAAAAATTATCAATATTAATACATTACTAGTGATAACTTAATTGTGAAAGATACTAAATTGTCACAATTACTATTGTATTAGTGACAAAATAATAAATCATCACAGTTAATCCAAACAATAGTGTCAATCAATTGTCTTATCACAAAAAATCTCGTATTTATGACGAAACACAATAATTAGTCACAAAAAATTTGTTATTAAATGTCTTAACTCTTGTAGTGTTATATTTTTACATGTTTTGGGTTTCAGGTGTGGAGAGGAGCAAAAGCACTTTATATATATTACAAACATTTTTTAAGCAAATTATATATATTACAAACTTGCTAGACCAAAAGTTAGATATCTGTGTTTGACCTTTGTATTGACTTGTATTACGATATGCCAAGAGTAGAATGGATGCATATCTTGGCGAATTAGAACTTAAGCACCATTGTGTAACTACTGTGTATTACTATATATGTGTAGTAAAATGGATTCATATCTTGGCAAACATATGCACATTGGCGAGACAGATAACTTCAAATAGCATGTGAGATACATATCTAACTAAGAAAATGTTAATGGACTTGATGACGGTTTAGAACCCACAAAACAGTAATTGGGACCAGATTAAATTTCACATTCATTGCATATACAAGGCGAAGTCGCGATCATGATTTGTTGGCACGGTGATTTAACGGGGAACAGTGGAATTCAATTTTCTTGCTCCACTCCAGTTGAGATAGTGATGTATGAGTGTAGAACAGTAGTTCCTATAAAGTTCGTACCTGATAAAAGCAACAAATTTGTACTATCTGAATGACGGGAAATGGCTGATATCCCCTCGTGCGTATCCTGCTAAAAGACCCTTCTCAATTACCTGCATACAGACAACTCCCTGTTTTAATTTTAGCTCTCTCAGTTGTTCAGCCATGGACAATGGTGGTGCCCGTCTGCTACGTAAAGAGGGCCTTCTTTCATTACTGCCATTGTTTTTCCTTTTGGTTCTTTTATCCGTGTCACGTATGCCTAGTATGAGAACCAGACTGAAACCAACCTGAACTGTATTATTTTGGAGCGTACTTTAATTTATCCCCACATAAAAAGTTTGCTATGTCCTACATGCATTGTCAGACCTCAGACGTGAAAATTTTGGGCTGTCCAAAATCTCAACTATAGCCCACTGACTTGGCCTAATTAGTAATTACCGATTAATTAATAGAAAATTTTGGTAAATAAACTGATGAATATTTTTATATGTTTATTGTTGAGATGTCGTTAATAGAAAAATATATATATATTCATCAATTTTGCAGAGCTGAATTAACAGATATAGAACAGTATGTTTGTGGTGGAAATCTCTCTTTCAAGGAAAATAAATACGCCATCTTTTTTCTTCAAGAGAAATACCTGGAGTCCCAACATCATTGAGATCCCAAAAAATTCATGGTCAAAATTAGTGTACTCTTTTCTGAATCGACTTGGGTTCTTAATCATGGAGTATTCTTTTTAACAGTTGTACACAGTAGGGACGACCATGTGATAGTTTGACATGAACAGATTCAAGTGTCATAATATCCATATTATGCTTCCATCGGATAAATTTTTTTAACTACCAATAATATCTTAAAATTGTAAATATAGCATAGCTAAAGCCTGGACCATGTAAATCTTAGATATTAGGCATGACGGCGACACTCCACCCTCCATCTTAGCCATAACCTGCAACTCTTCCACCACCCAATTTTTGCTTTGATGTTGTATATATATCAGCCGAATATTGTAATAATCTTGACTAAGGTCACTCTCAGTCGTCATAAATTTATGGCCATCAACCCAAACCCCTACAAGTGTCAAAACCTGATCTGATCTGGAGGCACTCCGGTACTTTTTTCTTTAATGACCTGTCTAACCACAACGGAGCTCTTCTGAGGAATCAAAACTTGGGCATGTCTGAATCTTTGAGACACTGCCGTTAACAATTAATGCATACAGCATTTGTACTGTACTGCCACTGGGGTTTTTATTCCCACTACTATGTGCATTATTTCAACTAAAGAAGATTCCAAAATCAGATATCGAAAGTTTTGGTGAATTGTGTTCGTTAAAATGATTTGACTTCGGTAGTAACAGGCATAATTAGAACTACGACAATAGGGAAAAGACTGTTCCTCCTCCTCCAATGTACCCATACTATATCTGAAACTCATGACTGAAACCCCCCAAAAAATGATCAATAATTCACCAAACTTAAGCCAGAAGAAAAGCGAGAAAAGAGACAGGAAACAGGAAACAGGAAACACGACAGGTACAATGTTAGGCTATCAAAACGAAGCAACCGCAATTGGAGTGAGCTCTTATTCTTGGTCTTTACTGCATTGAAGAGCCAACTCATGACTGCTCCTTATCACTATTATACACAACGCACGTCAGCAATTGAGCTCTTGTGGCTTGAAGATCCCAGTCGGTGGCCCCCACCACATACAACATTAGCCCAGCACAACATATCTGGGCCGATAACAACCCGATCCAAAGCCCACAAAACCCCACGTCGGCATAGAATCCGAGGCCTATTGCCACTGGCATGCCCACCAAATAGAATGCTCCGAGATTGATATTCGCTGCGTTGGATGGCCTTGCACTTCCTCTAAGGACCCCACAACCCACTGTTTGCGGACAGTTACCCAGTTCGCACAGCCCTAAGATCGGCAGAGCTGCTGATGTCAGCCGTAGGATATCAGGATCACTCGTGAACATTCTGCCCCAAATGTCCTTCATTTTCGATGCGAAAACCGAAGCTGATAGGCCCATCGAGGCGGCGACAAAGACCGCCACCACAGCTGATAACTTCGCCTTGTCAGGACGTTTTGCTCCGAGTTCGTTACCCACCCGAGTCGATACAGCAAACCCTAGTGAACTAGGGAAAATATAGATTAGCGACGTCGTTTGAATCAAAATCCCCATCGATGCAACTGTTGACTTTGGGTCGACTAAAAGCCCACACAACACGATCATGATCTCATACCACCACCACTCCAAGCAAACCGATACGCAGCTCGGCGCCGCCAGCTTGATCAAAGGTTTCCAGCCTGTGAGACACACTTGGCTCGGTCTTGTCCATGTTGGCTCATGCAAACCCGAAATCCATATGTATGCAACGAGAAACGTGACTACGATGAGATTGGACGCGACTGCAGAGACGGCGACTCCGGCCACGCCTAGCTTAAAGTGGTTGACAAGTAAGAAGTTGATCGGTAAATGAAGAATGGCACCAGTGACGGACGCTAATGTTAACGGGTGGGTGATACCTTGAGAGCGCAGGTAAATGCGGATTGGGTGGATAAAAGAGTTGGTTAATAGCTCAGGTAGAGAGAAGAATAGATATTTATGTGCCAGAGCTATGATATTGGGATCTTGGTGAAGATAGAGAAGGATCTTGGACACGTTAAACCATAGAAGAGAGATGGGTATTGATGAGAGTAGCAGGAAAATGACTGAACGATGAAGGGTTACAGACAGAAGTTTTGGACGTTGAGCGCCGAAGGCTTGAGAGCAGAGAGGTTCCATACCTAAAGCGAGACCAGAGAGTACAGAGTAGCCGGTGATGTTAGCGAAGGCAATAGCAAGAGAGCCAGCGGCGAGTTCAAGATCACCGAGATGGCCGAGGAAGAGCATGGAAGTGATGGAGCGAGAGTACAGAATGAGAGCGGTTAGGGCAATAGGGAATGCGAGTCTAAAGAGTGATTTTGTTTCAAAGATGATAGCTGCCAAACTGGGGTACAATATCTCTGAAGCATACGTACTGATGCTGTCTGAAATGGGATTCTCAGGGTCTTTGATGGTGGTGTAGGGAAGCGGTAGGAATTGAAAGAATTGCTGCTCTTTAACTGGTTCGTTGCTCAATGGCAAGATGGGAAGTGTGGTGTTGGTATTCTGATTACACATGATGAACAACAACAACAACAACAGGAAGGTAATGATGGTGTGTATATATATATGTATATAGGTTCTCTTGGCTCCTTTTTTCACACCTGAGAGATACTCTCATCAAGACCACTCACTCAAAAGGATTTCTTTCTATAACTGAAAGAGAGATATAAGCACCCGCAGGGGGAAACATGTCATGACAATTGGAGGTATTATATAAACAGTGAAAATTTAGCAAATAATGGAACTAACCCTAGCTGCTACTCATGCAGAGGTTCTCTAGAGAAGAATATTCAAAGGTGTAAATGTTTTGCAAGTTGACGAAGGTATGGTGGACAAGAGGCTATATACTGAACCTAGCTCAATGGCCTCTACAAAAGACAGCAGTTATATAGCATATAGTAAGAGCTAAAGGGGTTAATTACTTGCTTGCCCATGGATAGGATAACTATAAGCATAACGGGGTGGTTTGTGTGATGATGGAATTTTAGTGAGGGCTTTAAGAAGTTATCTTTAATTGTAAATATAATGAAGCAAATTTAAGATAAGGGGACAAAGAGAGAGAGATGTGAAGGAATGGAATGGGGGCGATCTCAAGAGAGTAGCCATGTGAGAAACATTATGCTCTGAGATGATGCTGTCTTAATTTCATTTCATTTGTATATGTGAGTAGGGTTCACAGAGAAGGACACTTAAAAGGACAGCCACATGCAAGGGTGAAGATGAAAGTGAAAAATAAAGGAATGAGACTTGAGAATGTTGGCTAACGTAAATGATCAAAGGAGAGGAAGTACTAGTACGGTTCCAATGGAGGATAGAAAGAGAGTCATGAGCGCTGGAATTTTGCTTATCAAATATCTTTAACCCTACAGCAGGCACTCAAACTCTAAACAAATGTGTCTCTGTCGTGTTGAGTTGGGTGTAATTGACTGTTGGTTGTAGTTTTCCAAGTGGGATGTCATTGTAGTTCCGAAAGTGGTGTGGGTGTGTGTGAGAACTTTGCTTAAGTTGCTTCGCTTTGCTCTGCTGGTGCCTGTTGGCTCAGACGCGTAACAGAGAGTGAAGACAGAGCCAATCTTGTGAGTTGTGACTGAATGACTCTGACCCACACACACGCACACAGTTACTCTTTGCTTTAAGTCTTATCTGACACTTACTTCTGCTGAGAACCACTTCTTTCTCTTGTGTTTCTATTACGGGAACGTGTTTCCCTCACTCTCTCTCTCTCCTCACTGTACAAGCCACGTTCCGTTTACCTCTCTTTTCACATTTACGCTCTGAACATATTTTTACGACGTGAAATCTTCTGTCGAAAACAACAGTGTCTTATGGTGTTCAATGACCAAACGACGTCGTTTTTTATTAAATTTGGGACAGAATTGAGAAGATGTCAGGCGCTCGCAGG
>JANIHZ010000209.1:17312552-17323086 GCA_027478365.1 Erythroxylum rufum | reverse complement strand
TAACCTTAGTTCATCACTCCTACATCATTTCTAAACTCATTCCAAGCCAAAATCATGCATAAACAAAACAAAATCATTAACCCTAGCCAATCTCGACATTTCCGACACCGACAACCTTAACCTAACCCATTTCTCACACATTTCTTACACATCTAAGCTTTAAATCAAACAAAACCATGAGATTAGAGCATAACTTGATTGAAGCTTCAAATCTCCAAGAACTCACAAACCCTAGCTTCCCCTCTTCTCATTTTCTTCTCCCACGACATCCTCTTCTTCTTTCCTAACAAATAACTCTTTCATTTTCTTTTTTTATACTCTTACTAATTGTGCAAGGTCCATTTTGCCCTTCACTTAAACCTTATAACCTTATACCTTAAGTGATCTTCCCAAAATACCCTTCTGCATTCTTACCACTTTTAATAAAATCGAACCATAAAATCTATCCTACTAGCATAGACATAATAATTAACTCCAAAAACAAATTCATCAAACCTCATAATTTACTTCAATCATGCTTAAATTCATCAAGAAAAAGTTCGGGGTCCAACATCTTGCTCCTCCGATATATATAGTATTTTCATGCTTTTGTTTCATAGTTTTCACTGTTTAGTTTCTCACCCTTATTGAGTTTAACGACAATGTTTTTTGGAGCAATAGCCATTATTGAAACACTAATTTTTTACAAAAAAATAAAATTATATTACACACATCAATGTCATATAAATCATACAAATAGTGACTAATCGAACTTCAAATTCTTATGAAACCGAAAGACAACATATGTGTTTAATCATCATTCAAACTACAACTGAGTACCAATTATCGTACTCTACACAAATTCGTTATGCATAGTACATATCATATATGTTATAAAATATCAAGCATTTGTATTCATAAATGAACAAACTACGTATAGTTCATTACAACATATTTCACGTAACATAAGTTGTTTATTCAGTAAACATATTACTATAAATAACAAATCTTACATGGAATAAAGTTAATAAATTTGCGTGAAAAAGTTTGCAAAGCTTTATATGAAAATTTCTAACTATTTCTATCAAACAACCTATGTGTTAGAAAGTTGTAATTAGTTCCCTTCTTCGAATTTGCTTCATAAATGTCTTTATTAGCCAATCATACGTTTTCTTTTTAGGTGTTTCCAAATTTCAGAGCATTCTCAATAGTTCGCCTTCAAGTTGTGCAATGTTAAAAGTAAAGTCATATACTTTACGTCAACTTGTGTAAGCCAAATAACCATTGAAATACAATCCTTATATCGAATTATTAACTATAATCACTTGTTTTGTTAGGTCTTCTCCATGTATTATGTCCAGATTGAACAACTACGCTAATATGAGGATAACATATCTTATCGATGTGGCAATACGGGGAAGTTTGGGTATCTGCTAAATAATTTACATTGTCTTGAAAAACAAATTTTCAAGTGTCAGAGGCTTATATACAAGTATACATACATAAATGAATTATTTTACTAACACGATATAGGATATTTGCTCTTAGAATATAGCTCATAACTTTAATTGATTAAATTCATTTACGTGGAAACATATCTCTAGTTCAATTGATCGACTAAAGAATTCTTTTTCACACAATTAGAAACTTGTTTCTAATGGTATTGAATAATTTTTAAATTTTATTGAATTAGAAACTTATTTCTAATTCTTGTTATTATTGAACTAATCTACTTATTATTATTATTATTGTTGTTGTTGTTGTTGTTGTTGTTGTTGTTTTTATTAAATTAATCAATTAGAAGCTAATTCTAATTACAATTGAACTAATCAAATTTATAATTGGTAAATTAAATTCTAATTACAATTGAACTAATCAAATTTATAATTGATAAATTGGTAAGGAAATTATGTCTAAATATTATTAAAGTCACGAGCATAAGGTATATAAATTTTGAAACTTATTTCTAAATTTACTTAAACATGTTACCTAAAAAAAAGTTAGTTTTAAGTCCAAACTCATACCTCAAATTAAATAAGTTGAGGTAACGTTAACTCCCGATTGGTAACGTTATGTCCTAATATGCATAGAAACTTTGCTACTTGTCCTTCAATTGTTGCATTCATAGTAGGTCGAAGCACACCTTTTCCAACTAATAAATCACATAATTCAATAAATGGTTAATGCCGCATTCTAATTATATTTCTCCCATTGGAATGAAATAAAATTCTTTGCATGATACTCTCCCTTAATTGCGATCTCTCCGATGGTGTAAGCATTTGAAGTTTGTCTTCCGCATGTCTCTTTCATAACACTCACCAATAGATCATAAGACAAGCAATATGAATAAGCGCTAATTGATGTATAATCAATTTGATAATTTGATTATTCACTCCATTACCTTCACCACTCATCTCTAAAAAATGAAATTAGGAGTAGCTTTTAGATTGTGAAAATCAAAATAAACCAAATATGATATAAATATGCCCATTTATATATGATGTTATAAAAACAACAATAAGTAGCGTTAAGGGGAAGCTTCAAATTGAGGGAAATCTAAATCATTCCTGCACTAAAATTTTAAGGAAAGATACACCAAAGCAAAAAGAATATCATAAATCAGAATATCGTAAAAGAAAATAAGAATAAATTTATAAAGATAGATACATGAAAGATATCATTCATTGAACTTAAAAAAGTGGATGATGCATTGGTTAACTATAAAAACATTACCAAAAATTTATAGTGACCATCATATGTTTTGAAAGTAGTTTTCTGAATATCATCTTAGTCTTACTGTAAATCTATATTAGTAGGAAATTAAGCACCTCTAAGTTTATCAACCTTTGTACCACAAGAGTATAATACTTGTATTTTATTGTAATTTTATTCACCACTCAATAATCATCACATATACATCATAATTCATTTTTTTAATACTAATTTCACATAAGAGAATTAGGGGCTAACACTAGACTTTATGATCGATGCTTCGAGCAACTCAGACGGAATGTACCACTATGGTCCTTACGATTTATCTAGTTCCCTAACTTCTTCAGGGTGACATAGAATAAACAACAAACTACATAAAAGAAGTTAGATTTGGGACATGTCTCCTATGCTCCAAAACCGATTAGATTTGTAGTGTTTTTGCATAATACAAGAAACCAAGTGTTTTTGCAAAATACATTATTGCTTATTTTGTATTGATATGGATGGAATAAAAGACGATGATGATCGGATACTAAAGAACTTAGCAGAGTAGTCTAAAAGTGTAAGATTGGAATTTTCTATTTGATGATTTCACCGAGTAACCAAAGCTTTTGCTTCTTATTGCATGCCTTCATGTTTAGTGGGCTTACAATGTGGTCCCATTTATGATTAATTTGTTATTATTAAAAAGACTCTTAAAATGCCTGGAACGTTTTATCACTTTTTATAGCTATTCAAACAAAAAATGCCCACCTAATTTCAATTCCCAAATAATTAAACCTTAAAACCCAACAAAAAAAGAATTGTCTGCTTAAGAAAAGAATTGTCATCTGGTGGGATACTAAGAATAATAACAACAAAGTTAAAGATTAAACCTGTTTCAGAAGATGGATGATTTGGAAGTAGAACGAAACGTCGGATGATGATTGTCTCCTCAATTTCACTAGAATTGTATCATATTAGAGAAGAACCATAAGGCTACAGACAGAGGTAACTTAGCAAGAAGAAAGCAAAGTCGTTCAAACACTAATAAGAAAGGATCGAACACTTTTATCTTGTAGAGTATATAGATTTTTAATTAATGCATCACAGTGAATCTCTAAGAGGCAATAAAGTGAATGAGTGATAGAGAGAGAGAGATGGGTGAGTCTCTAAGAGGCAATGATTTGCATCGTAGTTTCCAAGAGGTAGAGATTGGAATTGCAGAAAAGCTTGACAAGAAGAAGGGAAAGAATTGACAATTTTTGTTAATATCGTTATGCTTATGATAGCGATGCCACCCCAAACTTCAACCATCATAAAACATATCATAGAAGTAAAAAGATAAATCAAACATCTATGTGATGTTTTGGCATGAAAATAACAGACTAAACAAAGACTTGCCGTGAAATTAAAGCTATAGACAAATGAAACTTAGCTGGAACTTGATGTGAAATAAAGGGAAGGAGTTTACCTGATCGGCGATTACTGCTATCTGCTCGACGACGGTGCTTCTCCTTTACTACAATCGACTACTCCCAAATGGACGTATTGTCTTGCTTGTTATTAGAGTAGGGAAGGGTATAACTGGTATTATAAAATATTATTGAGGGTATATTAGGTACTGTATATTTATCATTTTACATTTCATCCTAAACCCCATAAATCGGAGTTTCTCACTTTTACTGTTTAGGATAGAATGAGATGTAATATGAAACCCTCCTCTTCTATCCCATTCCATTCCATTCCATTATAAACCCTCCTCTGAAAAGATGGAATAATATTCCATTCCATTAATAAACCCCTAACCAAACGAACCGTAAAGTAGATATGAAAGGTATAATATGTCAACATCATGATAATAGGATATAAGAGATTGCATAAAGTAGATTTGAAAGGTATAATATCTTGATGAAATTGTTTCATTTAATTTAGCCAACTAAATTCATAAACATGGACTGTAATTAAAGGCAGTGGCATAGATATAATAATAGTTTCCACTAAAAGGAAACATGATTACATAAATTTTCTTCCCAATACATGATATGATAAAGATCATATATATTTCTAATTAATGTATTTGAGTATATGATATTGAATATGGATTCAACAATATTACAATGTTCAAAGTATGATAAGAAATAATTTTTAGATAAAAATAGTTGATTCATTCTTATACAATCTATTGAATTAAGAAGACTTACGCTTAATATATGTGGCAAGAATATAAAGTTGGATAATAAATTCTATCTTTGCCACATTGGTCAAATCAATGAAGTGAGAATCATATTTTACATATGAAGATAGATGTATCATTTTGATTATGAGTCAAATAAAACTTATTGGATTGAAGAAAAACCAAATTAAATTCTAGGCGAAAGAATGATAATGGTATTGAACTATTAAATCTTATACATGCAATGTTTTGGATGTGATAACAATTCATAAAAATATGATACTTATATTTTATTATATTACAAATAACTTTATATGATATAGTCATATATATTAAATGAAATATTAATTGAAATTTTTTAAAAATTTAAATTGTGTAAATCAAAGTAAAAATTAAGCATTAAGATTGTTGAAGTAATTTGATGAGATAAATGTCATAAGAATGAAGTTTTTCGTTATCTATAGGGAACTAGATTAATGAATATCTCCATAACTAAATTTTATAAGAGTATTGATTTGTGTAAAGAGGAAAATAAAATATGAGACACTATAAATGCAATATTTATTTGTTCCACAGCTATGCTTAGTTTAACAACTTACCTTCAAAAGTTTTAATTAAATCATTAGCAAGATTTCGTATTAGATATGAAATGATAAGACTTCAAAAGAGTCAAAGTTAATGATTGTAAGATATGATACCCAGTTAAAGCATCTATTATCTAATAAGTTAATAGCCAAATCATAAAATAGTTATGAGATACCCAAAAGGTTGAATATAATCTTACAGGTCATATTAAACAAAATGTTTGTTTTAATGAACACTTACAGAAGAATGGTTCTTAAAATAAGTAATAGAAGTAAGATGAAATTTAAAAAGTTCCAATCTCATAATAATACATCTAATTAAAAGTATTGCCTTGTTAATACATATTTTGATACAAAGTTGAAACATTATGAGGCGTTCCAAGATTCATTTTCATGATAAATTCAAAAAGATTAGTTTTTGAGATGATTATGAATTTATCATATCTGTAAGAAATTAGTGAGACTATATAAAGAAATAGTACTCATAAAGAACAAATTCATATTTTCAGTTATTAAATCTATGATTGTCCAAGAGCAATTCTTATTGGAAATAAAGAATGCAATAACTTAATTATGATAATTTGATCTATAAAGATAGATATATCATAATACATTATTTTATGTCAATCTTAATCTATGGATATAAAATTATTTAATTAAAGAAAGGTAAATTAAAGAAGTTTAATTTATATGATCATAAATATGATTTAGGGTTATAATTTATATCTGTTGCTAACATATTTAAGAACCAAATAAGTCACACATAAAGAATGCGTTAAAAAGATAAAAAGTGTTTTAATTAAGTTGGAATTGATTATAAAGTCTGAGAAATATTATGATTAAATATGAGATATTTAATAAATAAAGATGAATATAAGTAATTAGACCTTATTTGAGCATAATTAGTATTTAATTAAAATTTTAATTAAAATTAGAATTTTATTTCAATGAAATTATTAAAATGTATGAAAATATTATAAATAAGCTTAAATTCAAAGGGAGCTAAAACTTATTACTTGACCTTCTTTACAGTAGTTGTGGAGTTCTCTCTCAACGCATTCTATAGATTTAGACAGTTGTGTGACTACAATGATTGAGATAGTCAATTTCATAAATAATTTAAGGGAAATGACAAGAAAATGATCATTTTTTATAATATAATTTATGCTTTATTATTAATTATTTTATAGAATTTAAGTGAACATAATTTCTAGGAAATTAAATAAAAATTTTTGTTATTATTTTACTGTGCGTGATCATATTCTGCCCTAATTTCTCAACAAAATAACAGAAAATAACAATTTAAACGTTTCTACGAGTGTTAGTGACGTTGGATGACTGAAGTATCTTCACAAATTACCAAAAGTTAGATTATTAAGGAAAAAGTTACGTGGTCATACTCTAATAAGCATTAGCAATAATTAATACCACAATATGTTAAAATAATATAATATTATATTGATATAGTTCATTTTATTTAATAGCCACACTCATCTAATCAGTTCTTATTATTAATTAAGTCGTCAAAGAGAGTAATATGCGTTTAATGGCCAATAACCAATTTCGTTTGTATCATGGTTTTTATTATTAATTAAGTCATTAAAGAGAGTAAAATGAGTTGGTGAGTCAACAACTAATTGTGTTTTTATCAATTTATATTTAAAAAAAAGCCAAAGTACCGATCATGTTTATCATTACCTTAAAAAATTAAATTAAAGATCTTTTAATAAAAAATTTAAGCTTTGACAACATAGAAATATTACTTAAATAATAACTAATTATGAATAATAAAATTTTTAATTTAATTTAATTTATCCATTACAAAATAAAATAAGTTATTATGACTGAACACAAAGGATTCATCTTAACAAAAATCTTATCCATCTTTGTAAGATCTACACGTAGATGATTATAGAGGTTAAGAGAAAAAATGAATAAACTAGGTAGTTGAATTTGACTTGATTTGATTTAAAATTAATGGGTCAAATTTAAGTTGACTGAGTCTAGCCCAACTTAAGACCACCGATCAGTAATGACAAAATAACCTTTTTTTGAAATTTTTTTAAATAATAAGTTTGACCAGGCAACCTCTCGGGTTGGGCCTATTGTTATCCATGAAAATAAAATCCAAAGCCTTTGTATTATTATTATTATTTAATTTATGGCTTAACTTATTATCAGCTTTAATTATATTTTATAAGTACAAAATATAAATAATGCGAAAATTAATTTTGAAAATATTGTTTAATAAAATTTTGATGTGTAACCAGCTGGCGTACTGAATTAATACCATAAATAACGATTAGGTCAAGTTAGTATCTTCCACAAAATGCCATTGTCCGTGACAAAAATGGTTGGATTTTCTTTGTATGTGGCACAGCCTATTGATTATTCACATTGAAGAGGATCTAGCTTTACGATATTAACTCAAATACTGCTCACGGCGCAAGTGAAGCGGCCATGCCTTCTGAACCAACCAAGAGAAAGTTCCGACAACCGTCTCGCCGGTAACTTCCGTTTCTCATGTTGTCCTCTTTCTTTTTCTGATTATTTCTTTTTTACAATTCAAGAAAACAGTTTTTCTTTTAAATTTCGTTGAGACTATCGAAACGAGGTTATCATGATCGGATAATAAGCCAGAGGTTAGAAATAGAGCAAACGTTTTGGCTTTTAACTACATGGGTTTTTTTCTTCGACTGGTAGATATTGTTCTAGGATGCTTGTAAGAGTTGTACGTGGGAACACTCTGCCAAATAACTGCTTAATTGCTTCCCCTATGCTTTTGATTGAGAGCTGTTTGTTTTAATTCCTCCAAGGCATCTTATTTTCGTTGATCAATTTGCCTTTGATCTATCATTCCAAAAACATATGTGAGCGGAGAATAATCATAGCGAGCTGAGACTTCGTTACCCGGTAAAACAAATTACGCAATTCATACTCTTTTCTGAACAACAACCATATCTGTTACTTTCTCCAACTTTTTTTATTTATAGCTTTGGATTAGCTTAAACTTACTCCTTGTTAGTGTCTTGTGTTCATATTGATTGGTTTATGCTCTTAAAATCTAATGCAAGTGGCTATTAGTCATGGAACATAGAATGTGTAGCTGGAAACATCGGGGCTTCTGTGAGCTACATTTGTTCCTTCTTATTTTTCGTTTGGTTCACATTTGATTTTCTACCACTGGTACTTGAGCAGTGAAAACATTCTAGATAGGTGGCCGCGCACCTTTTTTTCGTCTGAATTTTCATCATTATGACTTCTCTGATCTCAGGGCAGCCTCTTCACCTGTAGCAAAGAAAGCCAAGGATGCACTTTCAGTGAGTAATATGGTGGCAAGTATAACATCATTGTTCTTATGGAATCTTATCTCATTCTGATCACCTGATTGCATTTATAGCCTCCAGCCGAGAAAAGCCGAGATGCAACTTCAACCAGTTACTCAAAGGTACTTCTCCTCTGTTTTCCACTGTGTTCTACTATTCATCGTGCATTATGCTTATCTGAATGGATATGCAGGTTCAAGCCCTACCTAGTGAAGTAGATCGCAAGATTCAAGAGGCAAAAAATTTTGCAGTGTCACAAGCACAACGAGATCGCTCTATGGGAAATTACCGAATTATTGATTCGCCATTTGGGAACTTTCTCATTCCAGTAATTCCAACTCGAGCAGAATTGGGTGGATAATTACTTGTTACTCTGATTGCCAATCTACACTGCTATTGTGAAGAATGTTTGACACTTGAAACTCAGGTAAAATGCTTCAAGATTCCTATTCACGATTCTACAAAGGTAATCTCTTGTTGAGCTCTATCCGTACAATAAAAAACTCAGAGTTTCTATCTCAGGTGCCCCTTTTCTGCAACTCCATACTAAACTCTGCTAGAGAGAAAGCCCAAGTTTGCCTCGTTGCACTTGCATCTCACATGCGGGGCTCGTACGACTAGGTTAGTTACCTTGTTTAGGCCCAAACTTTTCTTTTTATTGAACTACGGCATGGTTTGTAAACATCGACACCCGATTCCCTCTTGTGATTTGTATTGCGAGTGGAACTTCATTTTCTCCTCTTTCACTAATCCACATTAAAAAAGGAAAATTAAATAACTAAAATTGCCGACTAAGTAACAAAAAGAAACTATAATCCCTTTCATAAATATCAACCATCCTTTGTCCTACTGTGCCATTAGTGACCTCAGCCGATGCTTTTCAGCATGGCATTGGTGTTATAATTGCGTCTATTCTCAATTATGTGAATAGAAGGATATTAATTTTTTTGATATGTATTACCTGGTGCATTAAGGATGTTCTCTCCTGTTTGCACGCGTAGCGAGGGCCTCACAAACCCTGAATTCAATGCCCTGTATTGTACAACTCGAACTCGTCAGGGGTAGACACAATGGGATTCAACTAAAGTAAGTCTTTTGAATAGACCAGAAGAAGTTTGGTAAGATTATTAGATTGGATTCAAGGAAAAACTTATAAATTGATCGGACCGTTTATATCGTCTTGATTCTACTTTGTGTATTGAGGCGATTAATATAGAAAAGGATGAGGACCAAACAGCTTTGGTTTGGAAATATACTCTTATCGTCAACCAAAGTTGATGAATAGCACAATTATAGTTAGACACACGACTAAAGTGGTAAGACAAACGGTTGAGTTCGGACCTAAAACACTATTGAAAAAGTAGCTGTTGCCATTGTTGAATGCCATTTTGTAGGTCTAACAATGATTGGATCTGTCTTTGCCCGGTCAAGTCCAATCCTAAGAACCTATGGCCTTAGGTTCTAGTTTAAGCAAGCCATCCATATTAATGTTATTTTGAAATTTTTATTTAAAACGACATTATTTTAATAAGATAATCTAGTTGTTATATCTTTTTGAGGTCCATTCCTCGTATCTAAAATCAGTCTAAAGCAATATTTTAAAAATTGGATCGGATATCGAACTGGTTTATAAAAAAAAATTAAGATTTAAAGGTTCAACTGGTATTAAACCGTTATAAAATCGATATATAATAAATAAGAACTAAAAATTATAAAAATAAATCGGATATCAAACTGGTCAGAGGAAAGGTTTAAAATTTAAAATTTCAACCAGTTTT
>JANIHZ010000209.1:17173177-17183268 GCA_027478365.1 Erythroxylum rufum | reverse complement strand
GTAAATTGAAGGAAACCGAAAAGTTGATTTAATTCAAAATTTTTACTTTTTATTTATTATATACTGGTTTTATTGCGGCTTTATACCTGTTGAACCTTTAAATATTAAATATTTCTTTTAACCGGTTCGATATTCGTTCTGATTTTTAGAACATTGACTTTAACTTACTTCCAGATATAGTGACAATCAACTTCTGTATATTTTATGCATTCATGAAACACCAAGTTAGTTGGTATATGGATATCAGACTGACTACCATAAAAAGGAGTTATGAGTTCACGATGAATCATACCTAAAGAAGCCAATAAAGATTTTAACCACACCATCTCACTGGTAACAGCAGTCATTGCCCTATGCTCGACCTTCACTAATGATCTGAACATAATACTCTGTTTCTTCGTCACTGAACGATGTGAAACAGGGCAAGTCATCTAATTTAAGTTGCAGAAAACTCGAACTTGTAAATCACTGTCAACCTGAAGGAGAATGCATTGACCTTGTTGCCTTTTAATATAGCGCAAAATGCACATAGCTGCTTCAAAATGCTCTTTATAAGGTGCTTGAGCAAACAATGACAACATATAGACCGCGTACGAAATCTCAGACTAAGTGATTGTGAAATAGATAAGGCATCCCACTAGTTACTGATAGCATGAATCATTCGCCACTAATTCACCATTAGCTAAGATTAGATGGTGACTTTGCTCCATCAAAGTGTTCCCCAATTTGCTTCCAAGTAGGTCTCTATTTTAAACAGTATATCTAAAACATATTTTTGTTGACACAAGAATAACTCCTTGGGCGAGCGAGTCAATTAAATCCCCAAGAAATCTTCAATACTCCCAAATCTTTAATATTGAAGCATTTATGTAGGTACAACTTAAAAGTTAGGGATGACAGTTTTTGATTCATGAGCCTAAATTTAGTTGTTTTTAATGGGCCGACCTATAGGCCAGGTCCAGGCCTAGGCAAACTTGAGGTCCAATTATTCTAAACAAAACAACATCATTTAAGAGTTGGTCTCGGGTAAGCTTGAGTCTGGACAACCCAAACCCTAATCTAATTAAAAAATAAATTATTCTATATTTTTAATTTTAAAAAATTATTTTAAAAACTTGGCAGGGGTTGGCCTATGGGCCAGTCCATTGCCATCCCTGTTAAAAGTCAAACAAGCCATTGTATCATTTCCTATCAAAATGATGTCGTCCACATATGCTAATAATCCCAAAAATACTTTGCCTTTCTAAAAAGTAGATAGTGAATAATCTGCTCGAGATTGAACAAAACCATATATCTTTAGTATTATTGTTGATTTAGAGAACCAATTTTGGGAAACCTAGTGCAATCTATAAATCGACTTGCATAATCGTCAAACTTTATCTCCATACTTATCCTAAATCCAAGGGGAAGCTTCATATATACTTACTCCCTAAGTCTCCATGCAAGAATGTGTTGTTAACATCCATTTGATGTAACTCCCAACCTAGTACAATTGCTACGGATAGAAAAATACAAATGGTCACGAGCTTGTACTGGCACAAATGTCTTGTAAAAATTGAGACCTTTAATTTGTGTGAAGCCTTTTGCCACCAATCGTGTCTTGTATTGCTTAATAGTCCTCTTTGAGTTGTACTTAATCTTCAATACCCACTTATAGTCAGTTGACTTCTTTACGGGCAATAAAGTCTCTAAAGATTATGTTTTATTAGCTTTAAGTGTCAAAATTTCTCAAGCCATTGCATTACATTATTTTACGCTTTTCATAACTTCTATAGAGCTTATAGGTTTAAATTTCGAGGTTATGACTATTTAAAATGCCTGATGAGATGAGAAAAATTATCAAATGTCACAAAATTTGCTAAAGGATAAGGAGTACTGGAGAAGTTTTCATATTGTGGTGGCTTCGAAAGGGGTGAGAAATTTTGGCCAAAAATGGCCTTGAATTTCACATAATTGTAGAATAAAGAATATAGTCCTTCAACCGAGCTGGTTGACAAGTCATTCACCATAGTCTACTCCCTGTTTTTTTAAGCTTTAGCAATCTCATAAGAATTACTCACACTATCATTTAACTCTATATTTTCGCTGTTGATTTTGTCTTCTCTCTCGTTTCCTTAAAGAAGTGATCAATATCCTAAATTTAATGCTCAATTTGTTCATCACTTTAAGCAAAAGGGAACACACTTTTATGAAATGAAACATCACAAGCATAA
Organism: Erythroxylum rufum; assembly: GCA_027478365.1. Classification (NCBI taxonomy): domain Eukaryota; kingdom Viridiplantae; phylum Streptophyta; class Magnoliopsida; order Malpighiales; family Erythroxylaceae; genus Erythroxylum; species Erythroxylum rufum. The sequence goes on along the minus strand of JANIHZ010000209.1, from coordinate 17,181,055 downwards.
AAAGGAAACACCCTTTTCAAGGTTATAAAACCTTAACCTTTTTTCTCATATAGGAATCTTACAAAGATACATCACCTATTTCTAGGTTCGAATTTATCCTTTAGTCTTGAATTTTTATGTGTATAACATATGCAACCAAACACTTTAACATATTCGTAGGACAACCTCACGCTAAACAAAATCTCATGTGGTGATTGTTTTTTTAATTTAGCAATCAACATTTTTCATTAGATAAGTCATAGTCAAAACACATTCGCCCCAAAAACAAATAAGTAAAACAACTTAAAATAACAGCACCCTTGCTATCTCCAAAGTATTCCTATGCTTACATTATACTCTCTTATTTTGCTACGGTGTATCCATGTAACTAGTTTCATGAATAATATCCTTATCTCTATAGAAATCTTGTGTTGGCCTCAAATCAAACTTTTAACTCATTATCACTCTGTATGCGCTTAATAATCTTCCCAAATTAAGTTTTGAACAATTTGCAAAAATCTATTAGTTATCGACTAGCCTTGCTTTTTTTCAATAAATAAACCCAAAGTGCATGACTAGATCATCCACAATAATAATAAAATAGTATGCAGCATAAGATGATGCCTCGCGGTAAGGCCTTTATAAATCATAGTGTATAAAATCAAAGTAAATTGTAGCATTGTAAACACTTAATAGGAAAGGAGAGCGAGCTTGTTCGGCTCAAAAACAGGCAATACAAATATCTTTGTTCTTAAAATCTATCCTGTTAATATCAGGGATAAAAGATAAGTGTTGTCTTAATTGATATCTAAGATGTTAATGCTAGACTATGAAGGAGTCCACTCTTTTTGTCTTCATAGCCAAATGCAACATCGTAGACTTAAAATAGTAGACCCCTTATTAAGCTCACCCACTCCAATTGGCATTCTCGAGAAACGATTTTATATTATACAAAGCACATTAGTGGAAAAAATTAATAATTTAACTCAGCAATCAACTAATATATGGAAACCAAATTGCAAGTCAAACTAGGTACATAAAGGACATTAATTAAAGTCACATATTGACTTAATATGACTTGATTCATCTTTCTCACGATTGGCTCTATTGGGCTAAATTACTAGTAGAGGCGCTGGTCTTTTTGACATCACACATCAAATCCAAGCAACCTGTCATACGATTAGATGCCTCATTTTTTAATATCCGTGTAAGGTTTTCAAAATCCTTACCAGAAAGCCTTTCAGAGTTATCACGATCTAAAAGTATTAATAGTATATAAAATTGTTCACTCGACAAACTTGGAATGCTATTATTGCTTTTAGATTTTCCTTTTACAACATGAAAAGTTTGAGACCTACCTTGGGCTCACCCACCTCCGAGCTGGCCTACTCTTGGTCACAGTCTGGCTTGATGCAACCTCGGCGTCATAGTCCTTTCTTTTTTTTTTTATGAATGGTAAAAATTGTATTCATCAGAGGCAAAAATATATACATCATCACAGGGGCATACCCCAGGCACAAAGACATTGGGAGGAAGGGCAACAGAGCCCAATCCAGGAGAAAACCCCCCAAAAACACACCAGCAGAGCCCGGATACATCCATAAAGACCTAAACCAACAAAAATCCTAGCAGCACCAGATGGCAACTGAAATAAAATCATAGTCATCAAGTAAAAGAACGACAGCTTGTAGGAGCAGACGACGGTGTCCGCACAGCCCAATCCTGCAACAGAGAACACCAAAATCATCCCTCATTTTCCAGCTAGCCTTCCAAAGATTCCCAACCCATCCATAGACATAAACAATCATTGCATGGGAAGGGAATCCCAGGAAGTAAGTGGAAGAGACAAGGAGCTAAAAAGAGGTGAGGAATCAGAATGCAACATCACGATACATACACCCCTTCCAACAAACCACCTCTAAATGACCAATACTCGCGTACTAAAGAGCAGATTAAAAGCATATAAGATCCGGAGGATAAAGCCTATAGAGAACCCGATACATAGCAGTTTTAATCTCCACCTCCATAGGTATCCTGCTCACCAGTACGTCTTCCATTTGTACCAAGTTGCGGCATTTTCAAATGGTGTACACAGTGGTTATAAGAGTAAGGCAAACCGCTTTGCTCTTGATTAGTGCACCCGGATAGTCTTTTCGAATCCATTTCAAAGCACTGGCAAGTGTAGTTATAGAACGCGATACTCCCAACCAGCCGCATATGGATGTCCAGAGCTCACTAGAAATCGGGCAAGCAAAGAAAAGATGGTTGATAGTCTCCTCCGCCGACTTACAAAACCCACAATATTTGTCAATGTCAAGGAAATGCAAATTATCCTTTGTCGGAAGTCAGCCACGGGCACTAATCCAAACTATGAAAGAGAATTTGGGCGGGATGTAATTTTTCCAAATAAGAGATATCCATGGTTTGTGGGAATGAGCCACGCTCAGTATGTCATAGAGCTTTTGAGAAGAAGGCCGATCATGTATACAAGCTTTGTGCACTCCCCGGATGGCTTCAGTTACACCTCCCCATTTGTCCACTAACTTGTCACGAATACTCGCCAATTTTTTCATCAATGGTGAGCCCCGGTTATGGGGCTGCCACTCCCATATGGACTGTCCATGAAGATATTCCTCGTGGACCCAGCGAACCCACAATGATTCGGCTTTAGCATGAATATTCTAGAGGACTTTGGCCAAAAGCGCATTGTTCCAAACCGGGCCATTTTTCAAACCCAAACCACCCTTCTCTTTTGGCAAACACACCGTATCCCAAGCTACCCGAAATGCTTTCCTCCCCAAAAGAAAAGGCGACAGATCGCCGTAATCCGGTCCATGACAGCAAGGGGAAGAGGAAAAGATTGCAACCAAAAGGCAAGAACCCCTTGTATGACGGAATTGATCAGCTCACATTGCCCCGCATAAGAAAGCGATTGTCCCTTCCAAACCGTGAGGTAGCTTTCAACCACACCAATTAAAACTGAAAATTGTGCCACCGATACTCTCAAAGGGGCAAGAGGGACCCCAAGATACCGAACAGGGAACTCCCCCGAAGGATAACCAACAAGCTGCCTAAAGCACTCCTTTTCATAGCCATGCACGCCGGCAATATAGATGGAAGATTTCTCAATGCTCATTTTTAGGCCAGCCATAGATTCCAGGTGTTGCAAGGCATCAACAAGAATACCCAAGGAGGTGCGATCAGCACGGCAAAAAAGCATCAAGTCGTCCGCAAAAGCAACGTGGGAGAGCTGTAACTTCTGGCATTTCAGGTGAAAATGAAAATTAGGAGAAGCAGTCTTACATCGCAATAGGCGAGAGAAGCACTCCAAGCCAAGGAGAAAGAGTGACGGCAACATGGGATCTCCTTGGCGCAAACCTCGTCAACCATGGAAATGGCCATATAGTGAGCCATTGAGTGAAACTGAATAAGACGCAGAAGAAACACACTTCATAACCCATCCGATGAACACCTGTGGAAATCCGAGGCACACCATCATATGCTCTAAGAAATTCCAATCAAGAGTATTCTAGGCTTTGGTAATGTCCACTTTCAGCATACACCATGGAGAAATCCTCTTCCGAGAATAACCCCGAACCAGTTCTTGGGCCAAAAACACATTATCAAACATTGAACGTCCAGGAATAAAGGCAGTGTGGGCAGGGTCAATGATAGGTCCCACAACTTGCCGCATGCGGTCATTGTGGATTTTTGTAATGATTTTGTAGACAACATTCAAGCACGCAATGGAACGGAACTCCTTAACTGTTGAAGCAGTGGGGGCCTTCGGTATTAAAGTGAGAATAGCGTGGTTAAGTTGTTTAAGAAGACGCCCCGAAGTAAAGAACTCCTGAACTGCTGCTAAAACATCTCCTCCCACAGTAGCCCATTGTTGCTTAAAAAATGACGAAGAAAAACCATCCAGCCCTGGGGCTTTATTATCACCGATGTCAAACAAGGCACGCTTAATCTCCGTCGCACTTACTGGCGATGTAAGAAGAAACCTTACTGAATCATCCAAAAGAGGGCCCCCCTGGCAATATTTTCATCAAGTCGCCCTAGAGGGCCAGCTGATCCAAGAAGGTCCTGATAATACACGACAAAGCACTGTCTAACTTCAGCTAAAGAGGTGGTAACGGGACCATCATCCTTTACTAGATAGGTGATAGTATTCTTTTTATTTCTCTTCTTTGAAACGGCATGGAAGTATTTAGTATTTTTGTCCGCCTCCATTAGATGAGTACATTTTGCTTTCTGCTGAAAGAACAGATGCTCAGCCTCTATGAGGAAGCCTGAAACCTTCCTCTGTTGTAGCATGGCTTGATTTAATTCAACATTATCTGGTTGAGCAATAGCTACCTTATAAGCATGCTAGAAATTCTCTTGGGCAGTCCCAGCTTGATGAGTGATGTTTGCAAAAGCTTACGAGTTCAGCGACCTTAAAGAGACTTTCAACCCTTGCAACTTCTTGCATAAGATAAACTGAGCAAACCCCAAAACTGTCGACTCCATGTAGTGGCCAAGACCGAAGGAAAAATTGTGTGGAGCATCCACATATTGAACAATTTAAAACATTTCCGTCCACCAGACTCCATACCACTAATGGAGGCCACAAAAGGACAATGGTCGGAATCGGGGCGCATTGGGAGAAAGTGGGCTGAACAGTGTAAATCAGTAGAAGTCCAGGTTTGGTTGAAGAGAACGCGATCAAGTTTGGCCCACATCAACTTCTTGTTCCAGGTGTAAAAGTCCCCACGACTAGGAACATCTTCTAACCCAAGGGAGACACAAAAATCCAAAAAATCTTGTAAGACATAACCCGAAGGCGGCAAGCAACCAAGGCGTTCTGTAGCGGAGCAAACACAATTGAAATCGCCAAGGAGTAACCAGGGCTGATGACTATGAGACATGAGCTGCTGAAGTGACTACCACAACGTCCGTCTCTTAGGGACATTGTAAAGCCAATAGATCACCGAAACTACAAAGGAAAACCGGGTAATAAGGGACTGAACCTCCACATGTATAAACTGATCACCAATCGCTAAAATTATGTAATCATAAAAAGTCAGGTCCCACAGGATACAAATGCGCCCATCGGGGTGATAATCAAAATTATGGCAATAATTCCATCCAACAAACCGATGCTTCATCATGAGCTGAAGACTAGCATCCGAGAGCTTTGTTTCAGTCAGGCCAGCAAAAGAACATGTATGCTACTTCAGAAGAGAAGCAACACTCCTTCGTCGCGGGGCAGAATTTAAGCCCCAGACATTTCAACAAAATAGATTCATGATTTCGGAAGAGGAGGGCGACCCCTTCCCACCTCCTTCGAATTACAAGCACTACTCCGAACAGCAGCCCGAGAAGGGCCAACACCGATACCCTTTTGTGCAACCAACGCAGTGTTACCGAGGTCACACCCTATCATGTGGGAAGATTGAGCAGAAGGCTCCGGAAAATGTAGAGGAGGAGAAGTCAGACGAAGTGCACAAGAGCTGTTACACTGATTCATAGTCCCCTGTTCACCCTCAACTTGGATCGGGGCTAACGGCTGGATCTGGACCAAATTCTGTGCAGGGGGGACAGTAGCGTCTGAAGGCATGATGACAGGTGGGTTCACTAAGACCGAAGAATCACATGCAGCCAGCTCATCCGCTACAGTGGGAGGGCCAACGGGGGTCGAAAGTGAAACAGGCCCGAGGTTGGGTGTAGCATCATGAAGGTGCCCCTCCTCCGAAGAAGTACCCTTTTCCAATATGTGAGTAACCTTTGCAATCCCCCTGGAATGAGTTTTAACACCAGCAGTAGCCAAACCACTTTTACGTTTGGCATTCCCTTTACAGAAAAAAAGCGAATGACCAAAGCGAGAGCAATGACAGCAATAGGCCAGGTAAGTCTCAAAAAGAACCTGCTGTTGGAAGGATACACCATGAGGGAGTTGTACTTCAAAGGCAGTCACAGGGGGCTTAGATACATCAATCTCAACTAGTAACCGTGCAAAGCCCAGCCTAGACTTGGTATTAGTCACTTGATCAGTGCATCTAGGTTTCCCCACCCGGGAACCAAGCTTAGACAAACCCCACTCCGTCCAAGCTTCCAAGGGAATAGCTGGGAGCTGTATCCATACCGGGACATTCATAAATTCCCTGTGATTGAAAGTGAACCCCGATGACAGCTTCTTCAAAATGAGCATCTTCCCAAACATGACATACGGACCACCAGATAAGATACTCAAGCGATCCTCCTCAGAGGCAAACTGAAAAATAAGCCAACCTCGACTATGCGGAATCAACTTACACTTCGCGGCCCATGAAGCCATTAGCTGTTCAAGAGCCTTCATTCCAGGAAAAGGCCCTGTAAAGCACCCTACCAAGCAGTACCCCCATTCTTGCTCAAGATTTAATACATCTTCTGAACCGAGAGTAACCTTGTCTTCCACAGGTAGGCATTGCAGTTGCAGGCCCTTATTGAGGTCACGATTGTTACGGAAGAGGCTTGCAAAGGACTTCTTATCTTTCATTCCACCATCTCCCATTGGCGGAATTTTTTAAAACACCTGCTATGCATACGCCTTAGTTGCCGAACTAGCAGAGTCAAGGGGGACAGAAACCTCCTTTTCCCCTTCCGTTTCAATGGTCTGGCTCGAATCCTTACTCCCCATATCAATCTCCTCATCAGTTGTGGAGGCATCCTCCTCCCCTAGCTGACGGGAACAAGCAGCAGTACACACAGAGGATGGGTTCAGACATAAACTTGGAGAGTGGACCTGCTTCGGACTGGTGGGTTGGAAGCACTCTGCCGTTATATTAACTCCTTTAGGTCGCCGGTGCCCCATGGTGCCACGCCGGCACCCCAACACTATATCCCCTTTGCAGGAGTATAAAATCTCTTACGTGTTCCACCCTCCACGGTTGTCGAAGTAAGGCAATGTTGCAGCAGTCAAGAACCAGATTGCCCTAACCAGACAGGAGCCACGGGTTTGAACCTAAAGATATTCACCAAAACAAAACACCGCAGGACTGTTGTCTGAAAATAAGGAAAGGAAATCTACAACCATCAACACCAGAAGAACCACATGACAGGAGAAGATACAAACTCAACAATGGGTTCGGCAAACCAGGAGCAAGAAACACCTAGTGAGAGAGACTCTCTACCAAACCTAAAGTGCTTAAGATATGTCATGGTCCTTTCTACCGAGTGGGATAGTTGATGATCTCAATACACTCTGAAACTGTGTAGCTAGTCTTATCATAGTATGTGCATCACCTCTCTCTGCCCCCTTTTTGTTGTGATTGTCCAACCTAAGGACCAAGCTTTAGTTTGGTCACAGTTTTTACTGTTAGGGCCACCACCTCCACACGTTCTTTCTAACCTCGAACAATGGACTTGTAGCGTTCTTCTATAATAATTAAGGCATAAGCCTTGTTGATAGTAAGTAGAAGATCCATGGTCAATATCTAAGATCAAACAATTCCCCTTGATTTCTAAAAGATTATATGTATACACAAAGATATATATAATCACCACTACTCTTAAATAAAGTAAAACATTAACTCTTAAGTAAGATAAAACCTTAACCCCCAATAAATACTAATCCTAAATAAGGTAAAAATGTTAACTCCTAGTTGAGATATAGTAACTCTTATTCACAAGTGTATCTTCAATAATTTTCTTTTTAAGAACAAAGAGTTTTATACTTGTAAAAGTTTAAATTATCAAAATTGAATACCTTGAGTAGGAAATACTAACGGCCTGTTTGGTTCAAGGAATGGAATAGATGGGGAATAGAATTGTAGCATCCCGTTACCCATGTTAGGGCTAGAATTGTCAATTGTGAGATTTTCATGAGAAATTAGGATTATCGCACATCATGCACCATTGATTGTGACATGCACATTT
>JANIHZ010000209.1:17155672-17173077 GCA_027478365.1 Erythroxylum rufum | reverse complement strand
CGGATGTGTGTGGAATAGGTAAAGACAAGGTCACATGATCTTTACCTATTCCCTCATATCTAGGAATAGGTAATCTTGGTAATAGCTATTTCCTGAGTTTTTTACTAACCAAACACGGTAATAGTTAACAATTAAGAGTAAAGGGGTAATAGAATAGCTATTACCCTCTACCAAACAGGCCATAAAAGAAACTCTTTAAGTTTATCAATTTATTGAATTTGGTCTAAACGACTTAAATGTTAAAATTTAGCCCTTTATATATTAAAAGAAAAGTAGTGACTTGAGACTGTTATTCTGAAGGAAAAAGAGATTATTTGAGAGAAAAAATTATTTCTTTCTGCATGTTTTTAGTATATGTTATGTTAAATATTTGGTTCCTGGTTAAGCTTTATTCTTAAATAAACACTTGAAACTAAAATAATACCAAATTAAATAGTAAAAACAAGAGTTGCTTCGCAATCTATCCAAAATCGGTGGATTTAAATTCAATACTAAAATTGTCGGGCCCATAAAAGAATATAAATCAACATATATGTAAAGGGGCATTCTTTATTCGTTAGCCCGTTTAGTTTTTCGGTTCAGTATATTGGATTCGAGTAGAGCACATGCAGATCCTATTTAAAAGGTAACACAGCCATTGACTATTATACCCATTTAAGGTTAGCATAACTTTACAAAAGAAAAAGGTTAAAATATCCCCAAAAATCTAAATTAGGGTCCATAAAAGCATGAGATGAAACTTATGAGCTGGCTTAATTATAAGCCAACTCATTAACCTAACTAGCAACTTTAGATGAACTTCGTATTCTGCAAGGCCAATCAATCAATAATTCATAATCAAGGTACATAAATCCTCGTGATGTTGTTTTCGAGCATTCCTTTGGAAATGGTCGTCAACCCAGACAAAGCACACAGGTTTTGTTTTCTTAGTTGTCATTTTGGTAACTTGCGTCTCCGTTTAGATCAAGTAATGTGAACCTTTTTAAACAATGTATTATCACTCAATTCAATGGGTATAATCAAATCCAGAGATTCGGTACATTGAACACACCCACATGGGCTTCCTTTGATCCTTATTAATCATAGCTTGATACAAATATATTTTGGTCGGGACGTAATTAAAAAAAACATACTAACAAAGCAAAACCACCGAGTATTTTACAACGAATTTGACAGATCAGCCAACGCGTAAAATGAGTGTTGATCGCCATATCGCAACATCCTATCTTCCTAGGCGTCTATGCGTTAATGAAACTTAGACATATTGGATTACATTTTTAATTAGATTTTAATTTAATGTTCTCAATGTAAAACTTTTTACATGACATCATAATTTATTGAAATTTAAATATAAAATAAACACTTTAAAAATGGCAAAATTATTTAAATATTTGAAGAATTATCGATGGTATTAGCAGGACAATAGAGAGCCCGAATCCGAGTCCGAGCCTGAGCCTGAGCGCTTTTGTTTTCAACCGAAAACTATATCTCTTGTTTACAAATATTCAATTTTACATAAAAAAAATGTAGGCAATTATTCATGATTTTGATCTATGTAATCAATGACTGATATTTGAGTTCCCATCCTATGCATTCATTTATTCTTAATTTTGTCAAATTCTCAACTCCACTCAAATAGAGTATACACACTGACTTCTTGGTGTCCCCAACACCGAACGACTTGCAATGTTCCTCTCCTTATCTGGATCTCTTTCCTGGTTTATGATAAGTATTATCACCATAAAGTTTTGTAATAATTAATTTTGCCATCCTCAATCTTCAAAATTTACAAAGGAAAACATTGGTCAAGTTGTGATAAAGAGGTGGCGTTTCATACGTGACAAGGTGTCCTAATAGCGACGCCTATCTAATGTGAAAGGAAATGCAGTATTTTTACCCCAAACACCAACCAAAAGTAAAAATTAAAAGGAGAAACCCCCGAAATGGCAAAGCTGAAATTCTGAAACCATGTTGGCAGTAATGGGAACTTCACACGTGCCAATTATCACTACACGTGTCCAAAAACATTCACGAGTCAATGAATACCTATAAATAACTACCCATAACTAACGGTCTTTCCCCCTTGCTCACCCCCCGAGTGCTTTCTTTTCCGACTCGGACCTAGGCTATGTATGATAATTGATATGTTACTTTATTCCTCATTTAAAATAAAATTAGGAAAACAAAATTTTAAAAAACAAGAAATTTAATGAATTACAAGCTGGTCTCTCTCTGTACACACTCGTACAAAGACTCTTTTCCTAAGCTCTCTCTGTCTGTCACTCTTCTCTTCTCTTCTCTGTGTTTCTGTTTCTTTTCATTATTTTCTATTTGCAGTGTAACGCATTTTGGTTTAATTGATTGGTTGTTTGATAGTGATAGTTGTAGATAGAGAGTGGGGTGAAGTTGGAATCTTGGCCTATACTATCGACGTCGGAGAGCGACGGCGGCTACAATGGGGTTCGTTTCGCTGATATTCGCTTTGAGTAGAGCCTGTTGCAGTCCTATCGCCGTTTTCATTCAGATCCAGGTTTGTTTCTGTTCTTTTTTTTTTTTTTGTCGATCGGCGTCTGCTTCCTTTGGCGTCAATGTTAACGGATTTGAGTTCCTTTCCTTACCGTTTTCAATTTGAACTTTTATTCTTGTTTTAATATTTGAAAATTCTCTTTTTGGTGGACGATTATGAGTGGTGTCCACCTGGGAAAGTGGGGAACAAGAAAGCTATTTTGTCTCTTATTTATTAGCATCATTGTATAGGATGGAGCTGTTTGCTTTGTGACTGTAGCATCTAGGATTTTTGGTTTATATAGGTATGCGGAATGCTAGTGGAGCGATTTTGAATATGACTTATCAACTGAAGCTAGGGTAGGTTGAGATTTGAGTGGAAGTTGACCTTTTGGGATGAGAAAAAAGATAATGCATGTATAAGTAACTCTTGGAGGACTAAGCAGCCAGTGCAGTTGTTAAGTTCCCCAGTTCTCGCAATTTAACTTTTCTCTACGTTTCTTGGTGCAATCATTTTGAGATCTAGATTTTAATTGGAAGGAATTACTCTAATTGATCGATGCGCCTTGGTTGAATTATTTCTGAGAGCTTTATTTGTTAGGAGTGTACTTACCTATCTCTTGGCATCGAAGTCAGTTATGGAATCTTATGTTTTGAATGATGTTCAATCGAATTTTTTGTCTTTCATATCCTTACTTGGCCAAAAACTCTTTTTAAGTACAAGTTGATGAATTGGAGGTTGCTCTATGATAACCTAATGGTTGCAGATTACATTGCTGACAGCGGCCAGTTGTTGAAGGCTGTGCAACTTTGAACCAATGGAAACCTTGGCAGGGGAATTGCTTTTTACTTTTTTGTTTTTCCATTTAGTGTTGATCAGGTTTATAACTGATTGGCCTTAGAGAGAATTGTTAGCTACACTGGCTTCTTATTCCCTCTTGGAGATGATTAGTTTGAATATCCTACAGCTTTTTCAGTCACATTGATGTCCATGCTGTGGGTGCCAAATTAAGCGTGGTTATTTGATGCAAATCTTTCATGGCTTTATTTTTAATGTCATTGTAGTGGCGTGGTTAGATTTTCTTCTAGTTTTTCCACCTGATGCTTTCTCTATGCCATGCAAGTATAATAATTTTAGCAAGTGTAGTTAGTGACACTGTTGAACTTGAATATGCTTTTCCCTGTGAGACCTTTCAGTGGCTAGTTTTTGACATTGTTAGGTATTCAAAGGTAATTTTTATTAGAAACTGATTGCAGATGTGATGGGGAGAATACAGTGATATCATGATAAAAGATGTTGAGGAAGTTTTTGAGCAATTGAATTTTTCTGAAGAAAGTTATCTAAGATCTTTTTTGGGTTCATGGTCGCATGCTGATTTCTGTGGGAAAGGTGGTATGAGTTGTTGCGGCAATAACATCTTTTCCTGTTGGCCATTGGTGGTTTCTGTTCTTTAGTTGCCCAAAGAGATACTTATCGCCTAACCATGTCTTTTCAATAGCATTCACTTTTCATTGACTTGTTTTCTGTTTTATGTTTTGTCAATCTTAACTAGAATTTTATGAGGCTTTAGAAGAAAATGAAGTTTTGGTTGTGCTGCAGGGATGTGTAATTTGCTCAGGTCTTGCTGTTGGGTGGGCCTTTGCTGCCTTTGTAAGGTACCAAGATTTGATCAATGTACCTTTCCCGTCTTTGGGCATCATTTTGCTAGAATTGACTGTTGTAAGATATCACAGAAATTTTCATTTTCCTTTTGAATAGGAATAGAGAGATCAAGCGGATGAAGGATAACATGAAAGCTGGCAATAGTTTTGCATTTCTTTGTTCTGATATTCATGAACTGGAGCACTCTAACCAGGTCAATCTACCTAGAGTGTCTGTTGTTATGCCTTTAAAGGGATTTGGAGAACACAATCTACATAACTGGAGAAGTCAGGTAAAGCAGTTCTGTTTCCTTGAAGTTGTTTCCCACATTTTCTTGTTTCTGCTTATTTTTCATCCTTTTTCGAGGAAAAGGAAACTGAGGAAAATCAGCGTGCCATTTATCTTTATTATTTTCAGTTTCCTGTTCTCAATGTTCTTTATCAGCCACAGGTTATATGATTTTACTGATGTTGTTTGTTGCCTGGATCTCTAAACTCCTTGATGATTAGTGTTAGTTTTGTCTTCAAGATAAAGTTTACACATCTGGACTATATATTTAAAGAATTATCGGCAAAGACTGCTCCATTCTTTTTTTTCCTGTAATTTCCTTCATCAAGAAGATAAGTGCAATATATCTCTAATGTTAATCTTATTTGGTTCTAACATTTGAGCTTTATTTATTGGTCCTTAGAAGCTATTCTCCTATGAGTGTTTTCTGCTATTACTGACTTGTGCATAAATGCAGATTACATCACTATATGGCGGTCCATTGGAATTCCTTTTTGTAGTGGAAAGTGAAGAAGACCCTGCTTATCATGCTGTATCTCGCTTGTTGGCTGATTTCAAGGTAGATTTGAAGGATTAATGTATTTTTTTGTTGAAAATACTGGTTATTCAGGATAACTAACCGACGATCTCGATTGTAACAAGTCGTGTTTTCATGGTTTATGCAGAGCATAAGAAGGTCCTATATTTCAATTTCATTATCTGTTCTAGAAGCTTATCTTTCTATTGAAGTTTACTACACTCTGTTTGCTTCTACTGTTATATGAACTGCTTTCACCTTTCTGAGAATAATGGTGATTGCTTTCATTACCGAAGAATGTGTTCATATTCTTTGTAAATCTCTGAGTATGTCATTGGCATCGCTATCCTCATACTTATATTGGCATCTGGAGTATTTGCCTAAACAGCTTCTTTCCTGACCCTTAATCATTTGTTACACGGCAGGATGAAGTTGAAGCTAAAATTGTTGTTGCTGGTTTGTCAACAACATGTAGTCAGAAGATTCATAATCAGTTGGTACTTAGCAGCCTACTTCTTCTTTTAATTATTGCTTTGTATTTTAACTATCATTAGTAAACTTTTTCTTTTTTCCAAGTTTTAGTCTACTTCACTTAAAAGATGTAGTGAACTCATACTTTTTGTTATTTTCATATCTAGGTCCTTGTTACGACATGTTATCCTTTCTATTCTCGCTTCAGGAAGCATGCTAGCATTCTGATATATTTATAATTGTGTTCTTGTCAAGTTTGGGGTGGAGCAAATGCATAAGGAGAGCAAGTACGTATTGTTTTTGGATGACGATGTTAGGCTGCATCCTGGGTCAATTGGATCCCTCACTGCTGAGATGGAAAAGAATCCTGAGGTCTGGTTATTATTGTTGTGATGATACTTGCTGGTATATTGCTCAAAATTACTAAATAGATTTTATGATTTTAATATCTAGTAATGTCTGCAGATATATATTCAAACTGGATACCCTCTTGATCTGCCTTCTGGGAGCTTAGGAAGTTACTGCATCTATGAATATCATATGGTACAAAAACTTTTATGAGATTCCCTGATATTTTCCTTCATCATTATTATAGTCTTATGAACTCCTTGTAGAAGGTGCACATTTTGTTGTATCTTGCACTCCGTTTTTTTTTTAATGCTTTTCATCCTTCTGTAATCACTGTGCAGTTGTGGATCAACTTGTGGTTGTAATGGGGCCATACTTGGATAGTGGATGAAAAAATATCTCTCTCAAGCATCTTAGACTATAGAGAACATTTTCTTGAATCACAGTTAGAGATCATGCGGAAATCTCGAATTACGAATCGTTTAAAAAGTTTGCAAGTTCATGTTTAAACTGCTTGTATTCAAGTTGCATTTGTCTTTGATGATACATTTTCTCTGAATAATAGGGATACTGTTCCTCTTTTTCTCAGTCTCTACGTTGTTATTCTTGCTTTCACTTGAATTTGCTGGTGCAGTTATGTTTCCAGAAAATTGAATTGAAACTTTGAGCTATATTCTTGGGTATAATCGTGCTGGTGGTGTATACTGCAAATAACCTAACACGTGAACATGTGGACTTCTTTTGTTTACAGCCTTGTTCAATGGGTTTTGCCACTGGTGGGAAAACATTCTTTCTTTGGGGAGGATGCATGATGGTTGGTATTCAAGGCTGTATTTTTGCTTTTGTCTAGAGGTTGCAATTTATCTAATTGTTTTAGTTTCTTTTCAGATGCATGCTAATGAGTTTAGATATGACCGCTATGGTGTGGTCTCGGGACTTCGCGATGGAGGATACTCTGATGATATGACTCTTGCAGCTATAGCTGGTAACTGAAATTGTTTGGCAATAGCAATCTCCGTCTTTGTCTCTTGCACTTTAATTTTTTCATGTGATAAGCCATCATTCTTTTTTACGTTTGACTTTGCAATCTCTTCCCAGGGGCTCACAAGAGGCTTATTACATCGCCCCCAGTTGCAGTCTTCCCACACCCTCTTGCTAGTGACCTAAGTTTCTCAAGGTTTGTGATTGTCACTTACTTAGACTAAATTGCACAGAATTTTATCTCAAATTGTCTTCATGTACTTCTATTCTAGGTACTGGAATTACTTGAGGAAGCAAACATTTGTTTTGGAATCCTACATATCAAATGTTAACTGGTGGATGAATAAGGGATTGTTTGCATTTCACTGCTATATGTCATGGGGTTTTGTTTGGCCATATCTTTTGTCGATGACACATGTTGTAGCTGCACTATGCATATATATTCGAGGATATGCACAAGGCGAGACAGCCTTTATATCTAATGGTGAGTCCATTATGACTGGAGAACCGTTATTTTAGTTGGTTAGATGGAGCAATATTACATTATTCCTTTGCAGGTCAAAATTATAAAAAGGGCCATTATGCTGATATAGTAAAGAATGTTTTGAAAACATTCGTGTTGTCCTTGAGGACAGGTGCTCTTGACCCTATTTAAAATATTAACTTTTTAGTGGATTGGTAGGAAAGCATATCAGCTCTATCCCATTACATTGGAAAACCAGGCTTGTGCCCTTTTTTTTAATCATGTTTGAAAGAAACTTTTCATTTTTTCAGTAAAAACATTGCAATTAGGATTATCCTTTATTCTCCACTTTTTTCTAGGATTTCAGTGAGTAGATGTGATACTACTGTGAGTGGATTGGCAGTTGTGTTTCAAGACCCAATAATGTCTTAAGATACCTGAGTTAGCAAATGCTCTTTTCATCGTTTGTATGTTACTCATGTGTCCATGATCATTTTCTACTTTGCTTTATCTTATGGTTTTGCATTTTCTGGCCAAAATGAAAGAACTAGATCTCAACTTTGATATCAATAATTTGCATCTTTTAAATTTGATTTCTTATGCTTAGAGCTTAGCAAATTACGTCCACAGGTTTGTTACTTGTCACCTGCCAAGCAATATGTACCTTTACAGAACTGTTCTCAATGTGGAACTTGACTAGGATAGAAGTTGAGCTGTGCAACATGCTATCCCCTGAGGCACCTCAATTATCATTAGCCACTTATAACTGGGTCCTTGTGAGTATTTCACTTTACCTTTTTTCTTTTTTTTACCTGAGTGTATATGGTTGCACTTCTTTGGAAGATTCATGTTTGATATCAAGATCCCTATTCCTGTTAAATTGTCCATGTATCTTGTATTTCCAGAAAACTGTTCTTTGTAATTGTAGTCGCAACAATTGACTTTGACTTTATTGTTTTTAATGTTGAATGTGGGTTCCTTAGAATTAGGATAATAACTTTTATAAAAAAGCAATGCTCAAAAGGGGTCAGATCAGAATACAAGTTTCACCTTTGGAATGAAATAATGGAAATAGGAGCAGAAATATGTTATGTTAGGCGTTTAAATATTATGATGATGACTTGCACTTATCAAAAAAATATAATTTACATTGGCGCAGGTGTTCATAGCAATGCTGGTGGATAACTTTTTATATCCCGTATCTGCTGTCCGTTCACATTTTTCTCAGTCCATCAATTGGTCTGGTATAAGATACCACTTGAAGGGTGGGAAGATAAGCAAGGTATGTCAGTTTGGACCTTATGCCCAGTCATAGATATCCATATTGTATCTCCATCTAAAAGCCGTGTATAATTTAGAAAAAGCTGTATCAAAACTCGTAACAGAGTCTACCTTAATGGTTTATATATAACATGAAGCACCGAATTACACCGGGAGTAAGAGAGATCCGCTTCATTTTCAGTGCTTTAAATAAATCATACGATCTTAGAACTACTTAGCAGCATCTATTTTGTTAAACAATTGTGCAGATTGAGAGAACAAAGGATATGGGTCCTATCTACACAGACTTGGGAGGCAAACATTTAGGAAAGAAAGGAGCTCCTCCTAAAGCCACGTTCCTTGGCAGACTGGTGAGAAGTTTGGATCAGTGGAGACAACCTAAGAAATATGACGTCTAGAGATGACGTTGGACAAGCTTGTCATTGTCTAGCCAGGGTATTAAGATTCAACGGGTAACTAGGATTCATTTTCTTGGTTGGATTTATTTCTTGGAATAGGTTTTGCATTAGGCCATTGTTGATTGATTCAAGTGACTTAGGAATTTTAGTCTCAATTTATTCAATTTGATTCCTGGAGTCAACCCTCCTTTCAACCAGGGTTGATTTTGTAATCTGCGACATTTCGTTCTGTAATTTACGCAACTCTTTATAGTCTAAAATAGCCAAATGTGAGGTTGCAGTAGGGCATTGTTCATTCTCTACAATTAAGAAATGGTCAAGTACTTTTCTTTCAAGTTTGGGATTAATTAAAATTTAGATTGCCTGTTTATCTGGACCACTCGAGTAGAATTCTAATTCTTTCTCAAAGGGCTTCATCAATATATATATAAATATGTGCTATTTTCTCACCCGCATCACTTCCACTAATTTCAAAAAAAAAAGCCACTAGTCTGTAAAATTCATTTTTATATTCAACTCCTCCATTTGAAATTGTCAATGGTTGGATCAGTCGAAAGCAATTCAAGTAGTATCCTAATCACGAGCACTTGCTACCAGCAATTCATTCCTTTGGTTTCATTACCATCGCACTTGAAAACAGGTTTCAGAATAATTGCACATACTGAAGTTATTTAAAACCCAAAAGATTGAAAATTAGAAATGAAACCATCCAGATACACGTCTGAAGCAATATTTATTTCCTGTCCTTCATATCCTGGTGTCGATTTCCTTTCAACCTACTGTCAAAAGTTAAATCAAGACGACGTATGCTAATGATACAAGACAAAGTTGTTGCATGGAAAGCAGAAAACCTGGCAGGAGACCTGGCCACTTTTGAGTAGAATTTCCTGAACAATTTCCTTAGCCAATGCCTGCAGTGACCTACTGCTGTAGATCTCCAATGTAGAAGTCATCAATCATATCGAAGACTCGGGTTGCATGCTGGGGCCTAAGAGACAAAATCGATTAGATCAGACCCACTGGAATGTATCTACCATAGCCACTAGTTTTCCTATATGCTGAGATTGAAGCCTGATAAACAGAGAGCTGACATTTTTTTTTCCTTTTTTCTTTTGAGAAATATCACTCAATTGTAGGCAATTGGAACATTGTAATCTTGTCCATACAGTGATCAATCTTCGCAGAAACAAGAAACATATAAATTCTTATGAACTTTATGCAGTCGGCTGACAGGTGCATACCCATAAAATCCTTCAGTTGAATCATCCCCAGCATGTGCTAGAATGGCATCACCACCTGGATGTTCTTCTACATAAGAAGTAACATCATAGACCTGTAGATAGAGAAAACAATGTTGGAGACATCGAGTATGAAACAAAGTAGATAATTCTTTTACATCATATCAGTATCATAGATGGTTCAAAGCACTGTATGGAAGATTAACTAAAACTAGTACCTTGTCCTTTATAATAATCCAGCAGTCGGTTCTCCTGTTATGCAATGAGACTTCAGCTTTACTGTAAGTTTTCGTTACCTAAGTGCAACAAGCAGTCCAGTAGAAATATCAGCGAGAGTTAATTAACAGTTTGACGCAAATAATTATACAAGAATTAATTAAATCACCAGATGGGAAGAACAACAGATTGAATCCCACAAGGAAAACATATGGAAAATTGTAATGGTATAAGATCTTAATTCTATGGTCCTAAGTCCATTCATCGATGACAAGGAGACGAAATGCTCTTAGGTAGGGCTTGAAATTTTTTTTCATTATCTATATCCTATTTCGATCGGATCATAACCATGCAATAATCAATATATTAGATACAACAAATGCCAAGAAGAGTGCTGCTATCAATGCTAAAGCATTTAAGTCAAACAATTCAATCAACTTAATTCAAAGAGGAAAGATAAGTATAAGCATATAACAATGCTTAGCACCAAGCGAGCTCCTACAGTCCATAATTTCCAACGCAGAACTATGCTTCACAAAATAATTTAATCAGATAGCTAAGCGAAAACTGAATACTCTTTTGACACCCTGCAACAAAGAGCATCTTAAAAGTATCACATCGAAATGAGGGAAAGGGTCAAATTTCTTTCATAATTTCCAAACTTCATAAACCATTCAGATCTCAAGGTCCAATTCTTAGTTACCTAAGTTTACAAGAAGCAAGAGCCATCAGTCTATTTCATATACACACGAGAAGAAGCTTTGACTTTCAAGTTCTCTCAGCACTGGACATAACAACTCTATGACAATGACTAGTGAAATTTAGAGCTTTTAGGGATGTTTTACAGGTTCCAAGTATTACACGCACCTTAACTCCGCCTGAATTAGAGGAACCCTTTTCTGTGTGAGCTGCATTGAACATACTTATACTAGTCAGAAGCTGCAAAAATGTCTAATTTTTCTAGGGTTCTGAAACTTTAAAGCGAACCAGTATATCAAATTGCTAAGGAAGAACCAAGAAAAGGAGAGCAGAAGTACCAAGTTTACGATATCGTGGAATTAGAAGAAGACCACCCAATAATACCCCCAATATCAGTGCCAGCGCACCCAAAATCATGCTTCAAATTATGCAAACGATGTTTTTCTTTTTAAGTTTCCTTCCTTTTTCTGCAGAAACAAAACCAAGAAAACGACTTTATGATAATGTACTACGGATAAGCTTCAAATGAAACTGGTGTGAAGCATTCAAAAGAGCCATTCAACAAAAGTTCTCATCTTTTTTCCTCAGAACTTGCGGAAGTTAATTAAATAAATAGATCTATATCAGAGACGTAGAATGAGTCAACCGTTTGTTAGAAGAGTGCTCCCATAGGGGGGGAGAAAAATCAACTGGGGTGTTGTCAAAATCTGTGCTTGGAAGCTGACAAAGTTGGAGCAAATCCAGTGAGGTTTGTGGAAGAAAACTTTCCATTTACAAATGCGTAAGTGTAGACACTTGCACATAGAGAGTAAAGAAGCGTGAGTGACCTGTTTTTGATTTGGATTGGATGCCTTTTGTTAATCTTTTCTTCGATGTCGCCGAAGAAAATACAATACAAGCAACTGTTGAGTTGTAACTCAGATTTCTCTATTAATAGATGTAAAACATAATTTGGATTTGGATTTGGATTAGAAAAGCGAGTAATTGCAGAAAAGTTTTGAGATTTTTTCCAGGCCTTAAATGGACTTGAAATTGAGCCCAAAACGAGGTTGTAGTCTCAAGTATAGCCCAAATCCTAAATGATCCTTCCTAATCCTGAGTTTTATTAGTTGATTTGCAGCCCAGTTATAACTTCTCAACAAGATCTTAGAACCAATTGATAAAGCTATTATTTTGTTTCAGTCCAAAGGAGAGGATGCAGTAACCATCGTAATAGTATGCAATATACAACATGCATCTCGAAAACACATGATCATTTACGTATAAACAAGATATATGCATGTTATTCATGTATTTAGCAATGAAAGCATAACCGAAAAATATGCCTCCAACCATTGCTCCGACGATGTCTAGCAATGTCTTTGATATTTTTTAATCTTCTAGCCCCTGTTTCCATGATGCGATGGCGTTGAAATTCTTCTTCGTATGTGAGAGGATAGGGACCCAACATGTTTTTACATTGCTTCATCTTCTTTGCCCATCACAGAGGATAAAACATGATGAAGTATGAGCGTTAATGTTTACGTGGTTAAGGGTTAAGCATTAAATGGACTATATTCACAACAATAGGAACAGTAGGAAGATTAGAAAAAATCTTACATTCTCCTACTTGATCCATTTAACACAACACCAAACATAACAAGAAACTAAATATATGAATCATAGTGATCGGTCCTCTTATGATGAGTATTATCTTCTATATATTACATATATATAATTTCTCATGACTAACCCTTAAACTTAATGAATAAACCATATGTTTATTCTAGGTCCAAATTAGATGATATTTCTTAAAACCAATCAAATATATGTATGCACAAAAACATATGAGAAAACATCAAATTAAATAAGAGTTCCATTGAAGCAACAAATGTACAATAAAAAATCACATTATATAACCAAGTCCCATTTGCACTACGTAATCCTTAAACTGCTTAGGTGGCATGTCTTTAGTTAAAAGATCCGCAATCATCAAATCAGTGCTAATATGCTCTATGACAACTTTCCTTCCCTTAACATGTTCTCTTATGGCTAAATACTTAATATCGATATGCTTACTTCGACTTCCACTCTTGTTATTTTTAGCTATAAAGACTGTAGCTGAGTTGTCACAGTATAACCTTAATAGCTTAGAAATTGAATCAACAACTCTAAGCCCAGATATGAAACTCTTCAACCATACATCATGCAAGGTGGCCTCAAAACATGATACGAACTCAGCCAATCAGGGTCTGCTTAGTATTTCTCCAAGATATAACTCCACTAACTAGCATGAAAATATAACTAGATGTTAATTTCCTTGAATTAATACAGTCAGCATAGTCTAAATCGGAGTATTCAACTATTTCCAGGTTCTTAGTTCGCCTATACATAAGCATGCAGTCTTTTATGCCATGAAGATATCTCATAACCTTCTTTGTAACTTTCTAGTGGTCAAAACCTGAATTACTCTGATATCTACCTAACATTCCAATAGCATATGCGAGGTCAGGTTGGGTGCAAACCTGAGTATACATAAGGCTTCCAACAGTTAAAGCATATGAAATGTTCTTCATATGTTCTCGTTTAAAATCATTCTTCGGGTATTGATTCAAATTGAATTTATCACCCTTCACTATGGGTGCTACACTTGGTGCATAATCTTTTCATCCGAAATCTCTCTAAAACTTTGTTGATATAGGTCTCTTGAGACAAACCCAAAATGTCTCGAGATCTTTCTCTATAGATCTTGATGCCAATGACATAAGATGCCTCACCCATGTATTTCATATCAAAATTCTCTGAAAGAAATTGTTTCATCTCATATAGCCAACCTTATCAGTAGTCGCAAGTAAAATGTCATCCACGTATAACACAAGAAAACAAGTCTTACTCCCACTGACCTTCTAATATAAACATTGGTCCATTATATCTCTTTAAAACTGAATGAAGTGATAACCTCATGGAATTTTAAAACCACTGCTAGGAGGCTTGTTTTAATCCATATATGGGTTTATTACGTTTGCAGACTAAATGCTCACCATCACTAGAGGAGAATCCTTCAGGTTGTTTCATGTAAACCTCTTCCTCTAGTTCACCATTGAAGAATGCCGTTTTCATATCCATTTGATATAACTCAAAATGAAAATGAGCTACCAATGCCATGATTACACGAAGAAAATCTTTCTTAGATACAGGAGAAAATGTCTCTGTGTAGTTGATTCCTTTCCTCTAAGTGAACCATTTGGTAACAAGTCTTGCTTTATGTCTCTCAATGTTACCTTTTGAGTCTTTCTTTATCTTAAATACCTATTTAGATCCAATGAATTTCATACCATTTGGCAACTCAACAAGATCCCGGACTTGGTTAGATGCTATAGAATCCATCTCATCTTTCATAGCATTGTACCACAGGTCCAATTCCTTAGAACTTATGGCCTGTGAAAACGTTTCAGGATCATTTTCGGCTCCAATGCTGTAATCTGACTCTTATAGATACACTATATAATCACTAAGTATTGCTGACCTTCTAACCCTAGTAGATCTTCTCAATGTTGTATCATCATCCTCACGAAGAACCTGTTGTTCAACTGGTTGCTCAATAATTTCTAGTTGTTCCTCATTTACAACTTGATCTACTGGATTGGTATTAACAGCTTGTGGAACTTCAGTAACTAGTTTTCTAACATCCGTTTCAACTTGAGGGGTGTGAATGACAATTAATCTATCACTTGAACCAGAGGGTTGAGCTTCATAGTGGCCTTTTTAAAAACTATGTCTTAAAATTGACCACTCCCACTGATCAAGTCATTCTCAAGAAATTTTGCATTTCTTGATTCCACAATTATGGTGATGTGAGGTGGACAATAAAATTTATACCTTTAGACTTTTCAGCATATCAAAGGAAATACCCACTAATGGTCCTTAGGTCTAGCTTCTTCTCTTGTGAGTTATAAATTCTCACTTCAGACAGGCATCTCTAAATGCGTATATGCCTCAAACTTGGTTTCCAACCCTTAAATAACTCAATAGGTGTCCTTCAAACAGCCTTGGTTGGAACTCAGTTTAATATATACATAGCCGTCTTTAGAGCTTCAGTACACAGAAATTGAGGAAGTTTTGTGTTACTCCTCATACTTCTCACCATGTCCATTAAGGTTCAGTTTCTTCTTTTTGCCACACCATTCTAATCCAGAAAACTAGGCATGGTGTACTGGGCAAAAATCCCATGTTCCTGAAGAAACTTCACAAAAGGACAAGCACTTGTCCATTTTCAGTGTATCTACCCTATTACTCTCCACCTTTATCTGACCTCATGATTTTAATCAGTTTTTCACATTGATTCTCCACTTTAGCCTTAAACATTTTCAAGGCATCCAAAGCTTTGTCCTTAGAACGAAGTAAGTAGAGATACATATCTTGCGAATAATCGCCTATGAAAGTGATAAAGTATTACGAACTATTTGCGTCTATATCTGGACAACAAATATCTGTATGTATGATTTTTAACAATTCTATACTCCTCTTGGCACCCCTTTTAGACTTGTTAGTTTGCTTACCCTTAATGCAATCCACGCAAGTCTCAAAATCAGCAAAATCCAAAGTACAAAGTACCCCTTCATTTACTAATCTCTTAATTCTCTCAATAGAGATGTGTCCTAATCTACAGTGTCATAAGATAGAGAATTCTTCATTAACAATACATTGTTTCAATCCAGCAGTGACATGCATCGAATTATAGGCATCATCATTCTGTAACTGAATAGAATAAAGACCATCAGATAATATATCATAATCAATAACTTCAGATCCATTACATAAACTGAAACCAAATTTGAAAAGTTAAAAGAAAAACTAAAAGGTACAAGTCTAGATACCAAAATCAAATTTGTAGAGAAATTTGAAACATAAAAGGTCTTTTCCAAATACAAAATAAAGTCACTACTTAAAACCAAACTGCAAGTGCCAATGGCTTCCACATGTGAACTCCTTAGGTTTTACATACTCTGCAAGGTATTTGAACATAGATTGTGGAACCAGAATCAATCCACCATGTGTTATGATTAACATTAACTATATTAGATTCATAACAAACAAATGAAATTAGAGTACTTTTCTTTTCGATCTAGTTCTTAAATTTAGCGCAGTCTTTCTTCATCTGTCACTTCTTCTTGTAGAAGAAATACTTTGATGGTTTCTTTATATCAGATTGAGGATAAATTTTGCCTTTTCCTTTATTTTTGACATCTTCCTGTCTCTTTTTTTCCTAAAACAGTCAAATTCACCATTTCACACTCTTCCATCAACAACCTCTCCTCTTCTTGCACACACTTGATCAACAGTTCATTGATCGACCACTTTGTCCTTATGTATGTTATAAGAGATTTTGAAATGACCGTATAGTTGGGGCAAAGTGCACAGAATGTAATGTACCAAGAAAGATTCCGATATTGTAACCTCCAAGGCTTTCAGCTGAGCCTTTATGTCCCTCATACGCATGATATGATAACATATGCCCTTTATTCTAGTGAGCCTCAAGGATGATAACTGAATAATCAATGTGCTGGCAATGGCCTTATTAGATGTAGCGAATTGCTCATCAATGATCTTTAATAGATCCCTAACATTATTATGTTGTTCGATAGAACTACAAATACTAGCATATATTTTGGTCTTTATGAACATTACGGAGAGGCGATTAGATCTCTCGCATTTTTCATAAAGAACAATAGTGTCTGGAGTGTTGGTTTCTGTCATACTCGGTTGTTTGTCCTTCCTAATAACATAGTCTATATCCATCTAGCCCAAATGAAGCAGAATTCTTTCCTTCCACACCTTATAGTTGTCACCTCTCAATTTGGGAATATCACACTTAATATCAGAAATATTCACAGTCTAGGTAACTGCAAATTCAAAAATAAAATAAAAATTATATGCTTGTTATATGTAATTTGAGACCAATAATAATTCACGCTTTACCGATGTAAATTGTGATTTTAGCAAATGAATCTAGTGACATAAGACTTACCTGTGGGCTAAAGTTCTACTCAATTAGATTCATCTGTAACTTTATGATAAAACTATTGAATTATGTTTCTTTTCTTAATTCCTGTGGGTAGATTAAGAAATATAATTCGATATTTCATCCTAATTAACCATGCAAATACAATAAAATTCTTGTGGGTAGATTTTATTATATCACTTATGATTAATTACAATTAACTATTTAATGTGATCTTAAAACTAAATATATAATCGTAATTCATTTAAGATGTTGTGGCTACTCCCAATTAATTAAAATCATATTAATCACTCACATTACCTTAAGCTTAAATAAAGCCTAAATATTTGCATCCATTAATAAATAATGCAAATAAAT
>JANIHZ010000209.1:17130008-17146283 GCA_027478365.1 Erythroxylum rufum | reverse complement strand
TAGTATTACAAAAATTTAAAAAAAAAGAGTCATTACTAAAAAAAATGAGTTTCATTCCTCTACTAAATGGAGCGTATGAAGGATTTCCCAAAAGTGATATATCAAACTATTACCCCTATAATGATAATCAACAACTAACCACTCACTTTTCATTCCATACCCATCAATCTCTTCTTAAGCTCATTAACTAAACACTCCCTGAGTTAGTTTAAATAAGGAGTTGAATATTAGAGAAAAGTCAAGAGAGTATTGTAGAATAATTTTAAGAACAGCTAGTCTAAGCAACTAATAAAAAGAAAATGAAAGATTGAGTGCAGTGAGAATACTACTATAATCACTCTCGATATTGAAATAAATCATAGTATTATATTCACTAGACTAATTTTATACTACTATCTCATTTGAAAGAAATTTGACATGTTGAAAATATATTTATGGATAGATAAGTCATTTTCTTGAACTCTTGAAACTTTATATTTAACTGTAATTGACGATTTACAGACATAAAGAAATCACGATTAGATAAAGACTTTAAAAATTTTAACTAAAGATAATTTCAAAAGATGATGATAATATCCAAATAATAACTTTAATTTCAAAATCAATTGAAAGAAGAAGAGTAATGACAAAGTTTGATTACTTTAATTTTCAAATCAACTCAAAGATTAAGAGTGAGGAAAAATAGTAAAGCATGTGAAATAAGTCAAGTACTTTAATATTTAATTTTGGCAAAAAGAGAATGGCAAGGAGGTAGATAATTCATAATTGCACAAGGTGTACTCCAACTAGCAGAGATGCTCCTGAAACAACCTACGTAATAATATTTCACAGGCCAATTTTACAAAGAACAGGCGATTTTAACATCTTTTTTAATTAAAAAAACTTATGTTGTCCAACATATGGCACCATCCCTGCATTTTCCATACCTGAAGAAAATCTTTTTTGATTGACAATGCATGAAGGGTATCTCGTTTTCCTTGATACCTGAAGAATAAAGCTTGGAACAATACCAGATGAAAGTGATGAAAAATAGAGAATACGATGCTTTCTCCTATTTGCTATGCTTCTAATATTCCGAATTTAAACACTTCTTAATCCAATATCTAGATTGTGCACGTGACTAATATGTGAGGAATAGAACACCAGAACTATAGGTATCTAATTGTCTGATTAATTTTCAAATATATTTTATTGTCAAATTGAACAGCAGTGAATTTCCTAAAGAATCACAATATCCTTCTAAATTACATTCACTTCATCGTGTCATCTCTAAGGGTTAAGGCTATGTTTGGTTGGACATAAGATTTTTAATGGAATGGAATGTAATAAAATGATTTATAATAGAATGAAATATAAATGGATGTAATATTAGAAAATTATTGTTTGAAAGAGATGAAAAAGTTCATAATGTAATATAGAAAAATATTGCTTGGAAGAATAATTCATAATACATTTTATCCTAAACAGTAAAAATAAATTATCTTTGATTTGAGGGGTTTAGGATGAAATGTAAAATGTTGTTAGGATAAAATGAGGAAACCTTCCTCTTCCATTCCAATCTATTATAAAGCCTCCTTCTAAACGATGGAATAATATTACATTACATTTTATTTCATTATTAATCACTCAACCAAACATAGCCTAGTGACCAGTAATTGTTACTTAACATATGGGAAAATATGAACAGAATTGCAGCTTTTGCTAAAGCCAATAAATGATTGTCGAATTGATTTAGAAAAATATATATTTCTTTTGTGATATCATGCATTTATTTGAGAGCAATGGGTTATAGTTCCACATTTAATTGCTTGATAGATAAAATACTATAATTTAAGGTCAATAAAATAGTACTGGCTCTACTAGCAATAAATCATACCTACCGAGACATCATCATATATATCCTATGCATCATCTTGTATTTCGTAGTATTGATTATTGAACCTTGACCTCGTGTATTCATCTCAATAGGTTATGAAGTTTCTACAGCTAGCCAAAGTTGAAGTTTCCTATCGTGTGAAAGATTCCTGATTTAGAAAGAAACAAGACATAGAAGTAGGTAACTCTCCATTAGGTCTGCCAATTACAAGTTGGTTTAGTTGTCTCTTCTTTAATCGTTTGTCTTGCTCTAAATTTATTTGTATTCCATGAAAATGGCATTCTAGCTAGGGGAAGGATCTGTCACCTGCCCTATGTGTATAATTAACTGTCCTAGGTGCACAAATCATTGAACAAAGAACAAAAGAACACGGGGAAAAGGCAGGAAAGAAGAGATATGAGGGATATTAGCTGATTCGATTGGAGGGTTCATAAGTCGGAGACTTGAGTGGATATAGCTATGGAGCTAGTGGGATGACAAAATGTATAATCTCTGAGCAAGAAAAATCACTAAATTAATATTGACCGGATCGAGAAGGCATATACTTTCCTGAATTCAATTATATTTGACTCTTAACCTTTCTGCTTTTCATTTTCTCCTTAATATTTGAGCTGGCTTCATTTATCAAAAACCAAGGATAAAGTCTGCCACTTTAAATTATGTCTTAACAAAAATTTGAATTGTAAGTTATGAGTAATTTTATGATTATGGGTTATTATGTTTTAATGAGTGTAATTATGAATAATACAATCATAATACATGTGTCGGAATTATAATTATATGTTGCATTTACCACCCACGTCACTCCCAAATATAGTTCACTCTAATGTATAATATTCATTATAGTTGCTACATAAATTTTTACATCTTTAACAAACTTGCATAATGAAGTCCACTTTCTAACTTGTTCAAAGTCGCTAAATTCGCAATGTTAATGCTAAAATTCCTTCAGATGCACAGAAAATATTTTCAATCATCACAGATTATAATGTGTGTTAAAAATGATAGGCACCATTTTCAGTTCCTACAAAAGTTGAAATAAAAGTCAAGAATAGTTGGCCAAATGACTAGTCATCTCACACGTCGATGAAAAGAGCAAATATCTAGAAATCTCTTCTTCTATTAAACCCCACAAAAGTTTAGAGAGTATTTTTTTTCCTATTTAGTGAGAGAGTTAGTGGTTCTTTTTGTAAAATAGAGAGAGGTTATACTCCTAAATTTCATAGTGAAATTTTTCTATCTTTGCTCGTATTTTTATCCTAATTTAAGGGTTTTTTTAACGTAAAATATGTATGTTAATTACTATTCCGTTAGTCCTATTTAGCTGCGAACCTGCTCTAATCCTGTCAATTTTTACAACAAGTGGTATCAGCGCGAGGTGAGAAAATTACGACAAATTTTTTGGCATAATCTGTTCAGAATTCGGGTAAGCACAGTGAAAATTGGTGAATAGTAACTACAAAAGGTGACAACTGTTCATGCATTTATTTTTGCATTAAGCTGTACTATAATTCAAGTATACAATACTATTCACGTGTACGATATTATTCATACATAAGCATACGGTTCTATTCAAATATATGGAACTATTCATGCGTACAAGTATTATTCATACATATGGGTACCATTCACGTGAAATAGTGGAAGCTAAAATTCTTTTCGTGATAGAAGCAATGGCAGCAAAATTTGAGATTGAAAAGTTCAATGAGAGTAATTTCTCATTGTGGAGTTGAAGATAAAGGCTATCTTGAAAAAAGATAACCGTTTAGCAGCCATCAGGTAAAAGGCTAACGACATTCACAGATGATAATAAGTGGAATGAGATGGACGGGAATATTATTGCAAATCTTCATCTGGCACTAGCAGATGTGGTGTTGTCAAGCATAGAGAAGAAGAAGACGGAAAAAGAGATTTGGGATCATCTTACAAAATTGTATGAGGCCAAATCATTCCACAACAAAATTTTTCTGAAGAGAAAATTATACACTTTATGCATGGAGGAATCCACTTCGATCACAGAGCACGTAAATAATTTAAATACTCTATTTTCTCAACCCACATCATTGGGGCACACAATAAAGATAAGTGAACGTGCGAAACTTATATTTCAAAGTCTACGAGATTCGTATGTTCAACTCATCATCAATTTAACAAACAATACAAACACTATAGTCTTCGACAATATTGCAGCTGCTATTCTGGAAGAAGAGAGTCGATGCAAAAGTAAGGAAGATAGGCTGGCAAATTCGCAACAAGTGGAGGGCTTGACAGTGATGAGAGGAAGATCAATAGAACATGGCCCAAGTGAGAGTCATAGTCATAGTAGGCCAAAATCCAAGAGTAGAAGAATTTCAAGTGCTACAATTTTGGCAAGAAATGACACTTGAAGAAGGATTGTTGGAATTTGAATAAGAAAGATTATATTACTTTAGGAAATGCGGCATATACGTCAGATGATGGAGGTGCAATAGTCTGTGAAGCAACAACAACTATTGGAGGTAAAAGAAGATTTGTCGATATATGACTTCTTGATTCAGCAGCTACTTTTTATATGACCTCTCGAAGAGAATGGTTCCATCATTAGGAATCTATCTTTAGAGGATCTGTGTACAGTTGTAATGATCAAGCTCTGAAGATCATTGGTATCGGTATCATCAAGTTAAAAATATATGACAGGATAACTCAGATTATTGAAAAAAGTGTGACATGTGGAAGGCCTGAAGAAGAATTTTTTGTCTGTAGGACAACTGGATGATCTCGGTTTTAAATTTGATATTCAAAACAAGATCATGAAAGTGGTTAAAGGAGCGCTGGTATTTATAAAAGCAGAGAAGATTGTTGCAAATCTGTACGTATTGAAGGGAGTAACTTTGCAAGAAGAAGAGGCATCTATTATGGTGACCAGTTCAAATGACAAATCTACAATGACGTGGCATAAAAAGCTTGGACATATGTCAGAACAAGGAATGAAGATAGTTGTAGAGAAGAATCTACTTTCAGGTCTCATAAAGGTATCACTACACTTATGTGAGAATTGCATTGTAAGTAGCATCGATTGAAGTTCAACACATCAAAGTTCAGAAGTAAAGAAATTCTAGAATTGATTCACTCTGATGTATGGCAAGTACCAATTATATCCCTAGGAGGAGCAAATTTCTTTGTATCATTCATTAATGATTATTTGAGGAGATGTTGGGTGTTCTTAACAAGAGGAATGGAGATGTGTTTCCAACTTTTAAATTTTACAAAGTGCGGGTGGAACTCAAATCTGGTAAGAAGATCAAGTGCTTGCGCTCAGATAATGGAGGCGAATATACTGGTAGGGAATTTGATGAATTTTGCAAGCAAGAAGGCATCTAAAGATAATTCACGATGGCATACACTCCTCAAAAAAATGGAGTAGTAGAGCGGATTAATAGAACTTTGTTGGAAAGAACAAGAGCGATGTTGAGAACTGCAAGCTTAGATAAGAAATTCTGGGCAGAAGCAGTCAATATCGCCTGTTATGTGGTGAATCAAGATCCATCAACTGCAAATGAGTTGAAGACACCGATGGAGATGTGGACTGGTAAACTAGTGGATTGTTCCAACCTCTATATATTTGGAAGTCCTACCTATGTGATGTTCAATGCCCAAGAATTTACGAAGTTGGATCTAAAATTTAGAATATGTATTTTCTTGGGATATGCTGAAGGAGTAAAGGGGTATCATCTGTAGAATCCTATTGCCCACAAGATTGTTATCAGCAGAGATGTTATTTTTTTGGAAGATAATGATCAAGAGAAAACAGAAGATGTTAACACTTCAAAAGAGAATTCAGAGACTAAAACAGTACAGGTGGAAAGGGTGATCAATGATTTTTCTGAAGTTGCACCAGAGCACGAGGAGCAAGAACCAATCGAATCTGATGTTTCAGATACTCGGAGATCAACTCGTACAAGAAGAGCACCAAGCTGGCACTCATATTATATTATGGAGAGCAATATTGCATGTTGTCTTTTAACTAAGGAAGGAGTGCCATCAACTCTTCATGAAGCAAGGAATAGTTCAGATGCATCTCAGTGGATGGCAGCAATATAGGAAGAAATTGAAGCTCTGCATAAGAATAAGAGATGGGAGCTGGTATCACTACCATAAGGAAGAAAGCCTATTGACAATAAATGGGTTTACAAGATCCAGCGGAGTGGTGACGATCAATTAGAGCTATATTATGCTAGATTGGTGGTAAAAGGATATGTTCAGAAGGAATGAACTAACTTAAATGAAATATTTTCTCTTGTGGTTCAACTCACCATAGTTCGAGTAATCCTGGTGATGTGTGTTACATTTGACTTGCATCTTAAGCAGTTAGATGTGAAACTGCATTTTTTTATGGAGATCTTGAAGAAGAAATTTATATGCTCCAACCAAAAGGGTTTGAAGAAAAAGGAAAAGAGAACTTAGTTTGCAAGTTGAACAAATATCTGTATGGTTTAAAGCAGGCATCGAGGTGTTGGTATAAGATATTTGATTCCTTCATCATGAGCCTTGGATACTGCAGACTGAATGCAGACCCTTGTGCATATTTCAAGAGCTTTGAGAAAAATGATTTTATAGTTTTACTATTATACGTGGATGACATGTTGGTTGCAGGCTCCAACAATGATCGTATCAAAGAACTTAAGGCACAGTTAGCTAGGGAATTTGAAATGAAAGACTTGGGACTAGCAAACAAAATTCTAAAGATGCAATTCACGAAGACATAAATAATAGGAAGATTTGGCTTTCTCAGAAGAATTATTTGAAGAAGATCTTGCGGCTATTCAATATGCAAGATTGTAAGTCAATTTATACCCCTCTTTTTGTTAATTTCAAGTTATCCTCAAGTATGGGTCCTAGCAATGAAGAAGAGAAGATGGAGATGTCTCGAGTATTGTATGCATCAATAATGGGAAGCTTAATGTTCACTACGATTTGTACAAGACCAGACATTGCATATGCAGTGGGAATAGTTAGTCGATACATGACGAATCCTGGTCCAGAGCATTGGAATACTATTAAGAGGATTCTTAGATATATCAAGCGAACCTTAGATGTTGCATTATGTTATGGAGGATCAGATTTTACTATCAAAGGATATGTTGATACTGATTATGTAGGTGATCTTGATAAAAGTAAATTACTACAGGATATGTGTTTATACTAGCTAAAGGAGCTGTGAGTTAAGTTTCAAACCTCCAATCAGTTGTGGCTATGTCAACAATAGAAGCGGAATATATGGCAGCTACACAAACTAGTAAAGAAGCAGTGTGGTTGAAGTTGATGTTGGAAGAACTCGGATGCAAACAAAAGAATATTATTTTATGTTGTGATAACCAAAGTGCTTTGCATCTTGCAAGGAATCCAGCATTTCATTCAAAGACAAAACACATTTGAGTTCAATATCACTTCGTTTGTGAAAAAGTAGAAGAAGGAATTGTGGACATGTAGAAAATTCATACAATGGATAACTTGTCAGATTTTATGACAAAGCAATCGATGATGATAAGTTTATGTGGTGTCGATCCTCGTGTGGCCTGGCAGAGACGTAAGCAATATGAAGCGGCAGGGAAAAAAGAATAGTCTGAAGATCTGATTGACTCTCAATCAAATATTCAAGTGGAAGAATTGTAAAAAATGGTCGGCACCATTTTCGATGCCTACTAAAATTGAAATAAAAGTCAAGGATAACTAACCAAATGACCAGCCATCTCACATATCTCTTACCTATATAGGCAAGAGATGAAGAGAGCAAATATCCAAAAATCTCTTCTTTTATTAAATCTCCACAAAAATTTAGAGAGCGTTTTTTCTTATTTATTGAGAGAATTAGTATTTCTTTTTGTAAAATAGAGAGAGGTTGTACTCCTAAATTTTATAGTGAAATTTTTCTATCTTTGCCCATAATTTTTATCCCAATTTAAGAGTTTTTCATGTAAAATCTGACTGTTTATTACTATTCTTTCAGTCCTATTTAACTACGAACATGCTCTAATCGGGTTAAATTTTACAATAATATGCAAATTACGAATAGTTTTATGATCCTGATATTAGCTTTCAATCATTACGTAAACTTGATTGATCTAATACCGAAATATTGTAACGCGCGAAATGCAGATATAAATATATTAACCCTTCTCAGTTAAGCTAATTGCACAAACAATATCAAAGTTAGAATATGCATCTGACTATTCTAATATAAACCACTTCAAAGTGTATGGAAAAGCCGACAAGCAAAGTCATGCTTTTGAAGGGAAACTCGCATGATTCGGAATAAACAAACCAAAGCTATCAGTTAAAAGAACAAAACAAAGAGGAGGGGCCCTAAAACACCAATGGCCAATTGGACGGTGTACGGTCATAATAAATTAATAATCATCTTTCGCTAAGAACAGTGAGGCAAATGTGGTTATACTTGCTTGTGGCATTAGAAAGCAACCACTTGTTTAAAATAATACTAAACCAGTATCTTTAACCAACCCACGAAAAGCCTATCATGACAACTTAAGGGTTGTTTCATGGGACGTCACTAAAACAGCAGCTCGTCGATATATATGTTCAGTTAAACCATTCTCTTTGAGCCCTGCTAGGCTGTGACCCTTTATGCAGCTACTATAGCTACTAAAGCTAGTTTCAAGGGTCTCTGCCAAAAGGTGTAAATTCATGGTAGTTTAATTACCTCTCAAAAGATCAGGAACGAGATGAGTATTGAAGGAAGCAAATCTATAGCCACAATTTTCAGATATGCAGATTGGGTTGATATATTGCTTATGCTGTTGGGTACTGTTGGAGCTATTGGAGATGGTATGTCAACCAACTGGTTACTGGTATTTGCTAGCCGCCTAATGAATAGCTTGGGTTACGGTAAGTCCCAACAAAATCACGGGAATTTCATGGCTGAGGTTGAAAAGGTGAGCACTCTGACAGCCAGTGTACACACTCAAAAACAGTCCTTTTCTCTTCTACCTGTTTTTTCTTCAATAAATGATAAGTATCTCAGCATACATTTCTCGGTTTCTGTTTTTTCAACAGTGCAGTTTATACTTCGTCTACTTGGGATTAGCAGTCTTGGTGGTGGCTTTTATGGGTAAATCTCGGTTACCTATGACCATAAATCTATACTCTCTACTAGCTAGTTTTGCTTCCTAAGGACAAGTAGTGCAAAACTGAATCTGTTGTGCTTTCTTTTTAATTTAAAATGGCATCCAAGAGTAAAGGATGGTGTGATAAGGAGTCACCCGCAATAATCTAAGAAACCAGGTCATTTTGTAGAACTATGGGATGCCCTAAATTTGAGAAACTGCTTTTGCCTCATTTGAAAGTAACTCTGGATTAAGCTGTCCTGGAACAAAACTAAATAATATTTGCATAGATTGGGAAGCTATGAAATAGCTCCTATTTTACAGGATAAGTCATAGCTTGATCATGCTTGCAGAAGGTTACTGTTGGAGTAAAACCAGTGAGCGACAGGTTCTGAAGATCCGGTACAAGTACTTGGAAGCCGTCCTTAGACAAGAAGTTGGGTTTTTCGATTCACAAGAAGCAACTACTTCAGAAATCGTCGACAGTATATCCAAAGATACATCTCTCATACAAGAAGTACTAAGTGAAAAGGTAAAGATTATGAGAAACACTATCAGAGCCCCAGTCCGAGAATGCTTTGGTTATCTGATATGAAACAGTTGTATCAACAAAGAAATAATGCTTGGTTGAATTTGCAAAGCTCATTTCTTTCAAGTTTCATCATTTACATCTCTGTCTGGTTATTTTCACCCTCTAGCTAAAATCGATTTGTGTCGCATATTGTTAATGTGAACTGTTTTATCCTGATCTAAAATCATTCGTTTTGATTATGTCTCAGGTGCCCATATTCTTGATGCACATGTCTGTGTTCATCTCCGGACTTGCATTTTCCACTTACTTCTCATGGAGATTGTCCCTGGTGGCCTTTCCAACTCTACTTCTCCTAATAATCCCAGGGATGATTTACGGAAAATACCTTCTCTACCTGTCCAAAAAGGCGCACAAGGAGTATGGCAAAGCAAACACCATAGTTGAGCAAGCTCTCAGCTCCATTAAAACTGTCTATTCATTCACTGCCGAGAAGACAGTTCTTGATAGATATTCAGCAATCTTGGAGAAAGCAACAAAACTGGGAATCAAGCAAGGCATAGCCAAAGGTGTTGCAGTTGGGAGCACAGGGCTTTCTTTTGCCATATGGGCTTTTCTCGCTTGGTATGGAAGTCATTTGGTGTTGTACAAAGGAGAAAGTGGAGGTCGAATTTATGCTGCTGGCATTTCCTTCATTTTGGGTGGACTGTACGTTTTCGTTGTTTCCTTCTCATTTCACTTTCACGTTCCAAATCATTCATATTCCATTAATTGCATTTAGGCGTAGAAAGAGCATGCAAAATTTTCTTTACCATATCTGCAGATTTTGCTAATTCACCATACCATACATGCTGAATTTCGCTACCTAACTTCCATTCTCGAACTGCATAAGCTCTTTACTTCTTTCTCCTTTCCTACTAAAGCAGTCGTCGAGAGAATTCGTTTTACTTGATTGCAATCATAGATTTTCTTTCCAGCTTCAACTTTGATGGCCTATGGTAAATGTGTTAGTATTTAATGATAAAGCTTACACGTGCCTCCTTTTTCGTCTCCAAAGTTCATTTACGGTAATTGTCTCCTGATTCAGCTTTCTAGTCATGTCTAATTGAACACTTTATTCTAATTCCTTCCACTAAATTATCAAGTCCTTGCTAGATCTTTATACATGGGAACTAAATATCAAGTTAAGGTAACTGTGTCATTAATGTATCTTTTAGGGCTATTGGTTTTTTTTTTTAATAACTAGATTCTATTTTTCTATATTTGATTGTTTATATTTTAAAATTTATTATTTATTTTTATAATATTATTTAGCTTTTATACAATTAATTTGATTATATTTCTTTAAACCATCTATTCATAATTAAATTTTAAATATTAAGTTATTTTAAATAAAAATGGATGAAAGAAGATCATATAATAGCTAAAAATATTACAGAAGAAAATAATAATTAAAGCAAAAAAAAAAAAAAGAAGACTTTGATTATGGGTTGAATTTAAAACTGGCGCTTGGTAGCTTTTGAATGTATTGTGCATCTGTTCATTTCCCTGCATATCTCTGAAGAACTCGCGGGCTACTGGGCCAACTTTCTTCACCTCACAGAGAAACCAATCCTTATCTTAGAACTTTTTTGGAAAAGCCAATATATCCTTGGATCCTCACTAGCAAAAATGCTCTAATTGAAGTGAAGGACTTCTTTTATATATCTAGTCTACTTAACTACAACAGTCATGAAACCTGCGTCGATCCCAAGTTACCAGTCGTTCATTTTTCTTAAAATATAGTTGTAAGCCTTCATTAAAGTGTTGAATATGCAATATCATTTGTTTATGTTTTATGATTAAAAACTTTTGCATACAGAATTTTGAATTACCTTCACAATCATAATTGAATTCCGATTCATTACTTTAATTGAAGAACATTTTAACTTGCAATAACTGCAATTATATTTATATTGGCTTCGATAATGATTGTAATAGAATGCAATATAATTTGCTAAATTGTAATTAAAAATTACATTTATGTGTATACCTTTCTGAATTTAATGTCTCTATTTAGTTTTTAAATACCCCTTTTGAAACATATTTAAAATTTGAATATCGATATCTTATCAACATGATATAACATATCGTTTATGTCATGTCTTTATAAGCTTTGCTCTTTTTTTGGTAATTAATTACACAAAAAACTAAATGTTGAGGACTAATGTGTAATTTAAATATTATCCCTTTTATTTCTAATAAGCAACATTCCTATTTTTCTAATATGTAA
This sequence comes from Erythroxylum rufum, assembly GCA_027478365.1. Lineage (NCBI taxonomy): Eukaryota > Viridiplantae > Streptophyta > Magnoliopsida > Malpighiales > Erythroxylaceae > Erythroxylum > Erythroxylum rufum. Next base: position 17,134,506 of record JANIHZ010000209.1, on the reverse strand, counting down.
ATAGCAAAACTCTCTAAAAAATAATCATTTTCAATGTAATCACTGATTTTAATCAAGATTAAATATATATGAATGTTATATGACATGCAGATCTCTTGGAATGGCACTTCCAGATTTGAAGTACTTCACGGAAGCTTCTGTAGCTGCCTCTCGTATATTCAACAGGATCGATCGAATTCCAAGAATCGATAGTGAGGATACAAACGGAGTGACGCTTGATCAAATTAGAGGAGAAATAGATTTTGAACATGTCAACTTTACATATCCTTCTCGGCCAGATTGTACTGTTCTTAAAGACTTGACTTTAAAAGTTGAAGCAGGAAAGACTGTTGCCCTAGTTGGAGCAAGTGGAAGTGGAAAGTCTACGGCAATTGCTTTGGTTCAACGATTTTACGATGTAGAAGGTGGGTCCGTGAAGATTGATGGTGTTGACATAAAAATACTTAACTTGAAATGGATGAGAAGTAAAATGGGACTCGTTAGCCAAGAGCATGCATTGTTTGGTACATCAATTAAAGAGAATATCATGTTTGGGAAGATTGGTGCCACTATGGAGGAAGTCACTACTGCAGCTATGGCTGCAAATGCTCACAACTTCGTCAGACAACTTCCAGAGGGATATGAAACAAAGGTAATTGAGCTCAACATGTATTCTTTATTTATCTCTATTATCATTGAATTTTATAATTTTATATTACTTGCTTAAATGTTTAAGCATATCTGCTCATCCATTTTATTAAATTGTTTTTATTTTTTATTTTTATATAGGTTGGAGAACGAGGAGCATTCTTGTCAGGAGGACAAAAGCAGCGAATTGCCATTGCTAGAGCGATCATTAAAAACCCTGTAATTCTCCTTCTTGACGAAGCGACAAGTGCTCTTGATTCTGAATCAGAAACACTAGTTCAAAATGCACTTGATCAAGCCTCTATGGGAAGGACAACATTGGTATGTTTTTTACTCAGATTCCTACTAAATTTAACCAGTGCTTAATTATAACTGCTGCAAAATTTTCCAATTACTAGGTGGTAGCTCACAAGCTGTCTACAGTTCGAAATGCAGACCTCATTGCAGTCATTAGCAACAGTTCCATCATTGAAATAGGTTCACATAATGATCTAATTAACAGGAAAGGTGGCCACTATGCAAAACTTGCTAAAATGCAGCGACAATTCAGTTGTGATGACCAAGAACTGAACAATTCTGACACACATATATCTTCAATAGCAAGAAGTAGCGCCGGGCAACTAAGTACAGGGAGATCAAGTCCAGGAATTTGCCCTTCACCATTAGCAGTTGCTAGTCCAAAGCCCAAATCTCACCCTGCTCCTTCTTTCTATCAGCTCCTGTCTTTAAATGGACCAGAATGGAAGCAAGCCCTGATAGGAAGTCTCTCAGCTGTAGCATCTGGTGCCGTTCAACCTATCTATGCATTAACCATTGGTGGTATGATTGCATCTTTCTTTGCTCCAAGCCATGATGAGATGCACGCTCGAATACAAACTTACTCTTTAGTCTTTTGCTCACTATCGTTGATTTCAATGATTTTGAATGTGGTTCAACACTACAATTTTGCTTATATGGGTGAGAAATTAACCAAGAGAATGAGGATGAGAATGTTGGAGAAGATATTGACATTCGAGGCTGCCTGGTTTGATGAAGAACATAATTCGAGCGGAGCTTTATGTTCAAGATTGAGCAATGAAGCTTCCATGGCTAAAACTCTTGTTGCAGACCGAGTTTCCTTGTTGGTTCAAACTACTTCTGGGGTGACGATTGCTATGATTATGGGATTAGTAGTGGCTTGGAAGCTAGCACTTCTTATGATTGCAGTTCAACCACTCACAATCCTATGTTTCTATACACGGAAGGTTTTGCTTTCTAGCCTTTCAACAAAATTTGTCAAGGCACAAAATCAAAGCACTCAAATTGCAGCTGAAGCAGTCTATAATCACAAGATTGTGACTTCATTCGGGAGTGTGGGAAAAGTACTTCAACTTTTTGACGATGCTCAAGACGAACCCAAAAAAGAGGTAAGAAGAAAAGCTTGGCTAGCAGGAATCGGTATGGGGTCTGCAAATTGTCTGACTTTCATGTCATGGGCTCTAGATTTTTGGTATGGAGGTGTTCTAGTGAAGAAAGGAGAGATATCAGCAGGAGATGTGTTTAAAACATTTTTCATTTTAGTGAGCACTGGAAAGGTCATAGCTGAGGCAGGAAGCATGACTTCTGATTTAGCTAAAGGTTCAGCTGCCATTACATCTGTATTCCAGATTCTTGACCGCCAGTCCTTAATTCCAGCGTCTTACAATGTAAGTTATAGCAATTACCCGGATGTTGTATTTATCTTTGAATAATCATTAACAAGTCTTAATTATTTGTAGTATGAAGACGGTGGAAATCAAACTAAACTAAAGAAAATTGAAGGAAGGATAGAGATGAAGAAGGTTGATTTTGCATACCCGAGTCGTCCAAACACGTTAGTGTTACGCCAATTTTGCTTGGAGGTGAATGAGGGAACAAGCATCGGTCTTGTCGGAAAAAGCGGATGTGGCAAATCAACAGTGATTGGACTGATTCAGAGATTTTATGATGTTGAGAAAGGGACATTAAAAGTAGATGGAGTGGATATAAGGGTACTAGATGTTCATTGGTACAGAAAGTGCACTGCCCTTGTTAGCCAAGAACCAGTCATATATTCAGGTAGCATCCGTCAGAATATTGAATTTGGGAAGCTTGATGCTAGTGAAACTGAGGTGGTGGAAGCTGCCAGAGCTGCTAATGCTCATGAATTTATCTCGTAAGTATGATGACTATATTTGTGAATTTTTTATGACGATGCTTATAATAATAATAAGAATAATTAAGTGAGAAAATCTGGAATGTAGGTCAATGAAAGATGGGTATGAAACAGAATGTGGTGAAAGGGGGGTCCAGTTGTCCGGAGGACAAAAGCAAAGAATAGCAATTGCAAGAGCTATACTACGGAATCCAGTAATCCTACTATTAGATGAGGCAACGAGTGCACTTGACGTGCAATCAGAGCAAGTCGTACAAGAAGCCTTAGACAAGATTATGGTTCGAAGAACCACAATTGTGGTAGCTCATCGTCTTAACACGTTACAAAAACTCCATTCCATTGCCTTTGTTGAAGATGGAAAGATAGCAGAGAGAGGAACTTATGCTCAACTAAAGACAAAAAGAGGAGCCTTCTTTAATCTACTGAGCCACCACACCTAAGACTAAGACGAGACGAGATCCACACTTGATATTAGTTCTCTCTATCTACTATAAATCAGATGAAATGTGACACTGAGAATGAGGTTAATCTCTAAGGCTAAGATCATGTCACTATTGGACCATAAGAAAAAAAAGTCTTGGATTAGAAATGGTGTACTAAGTATTTAAGTGTGAGAATATATTTTGGAGAGATATGTTACAATAAAAGGAGATATGTTAGACATATATGATTCATATAAGTCACCTTTAAATAATTTATACTAATTTTTTAAATTTATAAGGGAAGTCACACATAAATATTTTAATACTGAATTTTTTTTGTCTTTGTAACCAACTAGTAGTTAAAAATATAATAAGATTATCACTTATTTTTACTTAAACTTTATTAAATAAGAAAGAAGTACTAAAAAAATAAAATCAAATATTTTTTAAATTAAAGGACTAAAAATAATTACCATTCTTAGTAATTCAAAATTTTAAACGTATTAAATTATGATATTCTTATACTCATTTAAAATAAGATATTAGTTATAAAAATTATTCACTCTTAATGATCACACTAAATTATCTAATAAAAAAATTCTTAGTAGCTTGAATTATATTAATATTAGATCATAAAATGACGTGATTTTTAAATTATCAAATATTCTTTAATTTATATTAATAGAAAAGAAGGCAATATGATAATTTTTGAACACCTCCATTAAAATATTGTCCTATTTCATTAATTTTCAAATGATCTTGTAAAGATTTGAAGTCTCACTAATCACTACAATAGAAGGGACTTTTGGTTACGTTTTTCTTTGGCAATAATTTACCAATCGTCGCTATAAGTCCAACCTTTTGCGATGTTTTTGCATATCGTCGCTAAATGAATATATTTTGTGACTATTAATGAGAATCGTCGCAAAAGGAGTGACATTTTGCGACTACTTAAAAATTTTGTCGCTAGATGACAAGCCTTTGGCGATGATTCTCTAAATTGTTGCAAAATTTTGCTTTTGGTGACGAATTATGAAATCGTCACCAAAAGTTGATAAATATTTTATATATTATGTATTTCTTAGGAAAATTTTGATGAATTTTTGTATGTGATAGTATTCTTAAAAATAATAATGTTTAAAAAATAATTTTTTGATGCTAAGTGTACTTAATAATCCTAAGGTTAATTATAATTGACATTAATATGATTTTTCATATTTTTTTCATTTGCCTTCTTTATAAATTTTTTAAAATAGCTAATGCATTAAAACTCTAT
>JANIHZ010000209.1:16971125-17001522 GCA_027478365.1 Erythroxylum rufum | reverse complement strand
TACTGTTTGTGGAGAGCTAGTCGATCGGTCTTAGTGTGAGTTTTTGATTCCTTTAGAGTCCGAGCTTGCTTGTGAGTCCTTCTTGAAAATTGTAGATCTCTCTGTTTTCTGTGAAATAGACACCAGATATGTCAAATTTAGAGCCCGGAGTCGAGAGTTAGGTATGTTAGAAGTCGGCTGGTTGGTCGTTGGGCGAGGCGCCCAGGTGCTCGGCATGCGAGCGCCAGGTGCTCGGCCTCCAAGCGCCCTTGTGCGCTTGGAGCTCGCCTGTTTGGGGTCGGTTCCTGGCCAACCGACCCCTCTTACTTCGTTTGGCCATAATTTTTTTTGTGTAGACCTCCGATCTTCCCCATTTTCGAAGCAATGGATTTCTAATGCAATTTCCTATCTTCCCACACTCGATTTATCAGTATTGCTTTTAAATTGAAAAAGGTGGTTTGAAACAAAGTATGGCGATCGGTTGACAAAGTCTGAATATACTTTACAAATTTTTTAAAATATCTGGAGCTATGGAGCTCGGATCGAGGGAATTCTTGTTTTAAATTAAACTAGAGACATAAAGCTCCAAGTTTTATGAAGGAATCGATCAAAAATTTAGTCTCCAAAATTTTTCAAATTTTGACATGAAGTCGGTAGAGGGTCAGTTTTCCCTGTTTTCTTTAAAATAGTATTTTAACCATAACTTTTTCATTTCTAACCCAAATTGAGTGTTTTTAGTAGCGTTAGAATTGTTAGAACCGAGGGAGAAATTTCTCTTTCAAAGCCGATCCAATTTTTCCGTTGGGGGTTTCCCCTCTTTGTGGTCAGTATTATCGTCGGTTTGGGTCTGCTATGCTTGTGTGGGTCCGAATGTTGGGCCTCGGAGACAGGGTCCAATAAGTACAGTGATATTGAGGTAGAATACTTGCTTCACTTGAATTGTGAGCACAAATGGTTCATTTTCACACCACTTGGTACTAACTTTAATGCTAGTAATATTGCTACTAACTATCACCAAGATTACATTTGCACTTAATCAGAACAATCTTTTTATCCTTTATGTAATGTAACTCTATTATTTCAGAGATAACATCGTAAAAGTCAATAAATTCATCCTTATATTATCCCTTAACTACAACCCCACAATTTTGGCATTTAAGTAGACTGTCATGATCTTTGATGTGAAATCTAACTTCGTTAACAATGCATCCTGTACATTTTTTCCACACATATGAGGCCCATGTATCAAAGAATCTACTATTGTCATCATTTTTGGCAATTTACGGTTATGTAATCGTATCATCTATAGCAAAAAAATATAATTAAAAGTTAATGTTGTAATCTCACCTACAATTTTCATTTATTCATACTATTACATGAATAACTTACACGAGTCTTAAACTATGGTGGGAAGTTTATCTTATGTCTTTGTTGAACATTAAAATCACCTTTTCTTCTAATATCATCTTTGTGCTCTCTATTTTAAAAAGTAAATTGATGTTAGAAAATACAAGTTAAATGATAGATTTAGATTTAAATATGAAATAATGAATGAGAAGTAAAATGCATATTCCATTTATAGATCAACTTCCTCATAATTGTCCAAAATATACCAATGGCCAATTTCATGTTCACCTATAGTTAATTCCATATATTTTTTTGTTCTAAGTGGCCTTACTTTTTGGGAGAAAACTGACAACCCACCATCTTGATCAAAATTGAAGTTAAGTTCTTATATATTAAATCTTGTCTCTACGTCATTTAAGTATATAGAACAAAATGTCAAGCATTTATTCGATATATAAGCCTCTGCAATAGAGCCTTCAAGTTGAGTTGTATTTTGCACGTAGTGCTTAAGAGAGCCAAAAAATCTAATCAAAATATAAAACATTAACATTTGTTACTAACTAATAACTAAAGACAAAATGTATAAGTGCATATAAATTACCTTTTGATCGGGAACATCCATTAAAATTGAACTAGTCTACAAAGTTTTGTTGTATAGTAAGTGAATTGTCAAATGCACTATAACATCAAAGAATGATGGCGGGAAAAGCAGTTTATGCTTACATGGAATCAAAGTTATATCTTTTTTCATTTTTTCAATTTATAGTTTCTGTGTTATAACATAATTACTTAAAAAATCACACAATTGTGTTAAAGTTACAAAAACATCCTTTAGCAAACACTTACATATTCCAACAGGAAGTTATTGTTGTAGAAGTACATGCAAATCATGGCTTTTCAACCTAAAAAATTTTCCCCATTAGCATTGACACAACAGGCCATATTAGATGCATACCCATTAAGAAATACTTATTTAATAAATTGACAAAAAGTTTGTTTATCCTTTTTTGACATATTGTAACATGACGGTGGAATCATGTATGACTCATCATCTCTCCTTTTCAAATGTAAATCTTTTCTTATATTTATGTCTTCCAAGTCTAATCTAGCCTTAATTGTGTATTTCGATTTACCATCAATTCCCATCGAAGTACCTAAAATATTCTCACAAATGTTCTTCTCAATATGCATGATATCAAGATTATGCCTCAATAACAAATCCTTTTAATGTGGCAAATTGAAAAATGTTTTTTTAATCCAATTAAGATAAAAAAAAGTTTTCTTTCACTTTCTATTGCTTGGGAGTTTTCCAAGTGTAAACTCTTGCAAATGGGATAGTTGATCCAGCTCACCTCACTTGATAAGTGTAAAGGAGCTTCACTATGTTCTGCTTTTCCATTAAACAATTTACTTCTTTTCCATCTATACCTATGTTCCAAGTAATGACGATGTCCCATATAATATATTTTACTTTATAACGTTACTGAAAAAGTTGGATGGTTACATATAAGACAAGCCATATACTCTTTAGTAATCCATCCAAAAAAATTGTCGTAAGCTGGAAAATCATTTATAGTCCACAAAACAGCCACATGCATAAAATTTTCACCTTTAACAACACTATAAGTTTCTAATCCAACCTCCTAGAGATGTTTTAAATCCTTAATTAGTGGTTGCATGTATACATCGATATCCTTAATAGGAGGAGTGGGTCCTGGAATAAGTAAAGATAATAATAAAATGCTCCTTCAAATATTTCCATGGGATAAATTATATGGCACAAGAATTACTAGCTACATGCCATAAGAAGTAATTATATTACCTAATATATTAAATCCATCATAGGGTAACCTGAGTCGAACATTACGACAATCCTCTGCAAACCATGAAAACTTCTTATAGAAGTCTTTCCATGCCTTTGAGTCTGCTAGATGACACATAATATTATCATCAATATGTTTCTTTTTATGCTACTTCATATCTATGGCTATTTTTATTGACATAAAAAGCCTTTGTAGTCATGGTTTAATAGGGAAATATCCCAAGATTTTATGTGATATCTTTTTTCCCTTTCCACCATCCAGTTGCCACCTTGATGTACCATAAATAAGACATTCTTGGAGATCTTTAATGTCCTTCCAAAATATAGCACAATTATACTAATAAGCAGGTATTGATATATATCCTAATCTAAGGTCCCTTATCAAATTTTTTTCTTCATAGTAAGATTTGGGCAATTTGTGGCCAATATGTAATGTATCATTGAGCAACTTAATCAACTTGTCAAAAGATTTGTTACTCCACCTATTATATACCTTCAAGTGCAACAACTTGACAATAAAAGATATCTGTGAGAAATTAGAATACCCCAGTTATAATTTTTCTTAAGCATTTTCAATAACTTCTCAAAATTATTTTCTATAATTCTATCAAATGTATTAGGAAAATTATTATCATTCATAGTCTTCATATAATTCCTCACATCCTTTAACATCTATCCAATCCTATCATCTACATCATCATTAATCTCACTATCATAAACATCATTATTGTTATCACCATCATCTATTTACACTTCTAACATTACTTTCTTCAGAAGATTCGTTATGATAAATCCATTAAGTATAGAATTGATTATATACCACATCTTGACTTTGAATGTTGAAATTTAAACAATCTATGCATATACAATGAATGTCATATTCTAAACCCATTTGATCTTTTATAAATTTCATGAAAATGTTCACTCCTTCTAAGTATTGACTGGACCATTTCTGATGAGTCATCAAACTTTTATTCAAGTAGCTATACAATTATAAGTAAATTACTAATTTCAATTTAAGTTGTAAATAGCATAATGGTAAATCAATTTAAGTTGACATACCAAGTTTGAATTCTATCAAAGAATGCAATTGGCTAGCAAACTATGAAAAACACTATAATAAGATATATAACAACATAAGGTTTTGTAGTTAAGAAATAAGAGTTAGCTTAGAATAGAAAGCACAAACCTATCTCAAAACCCACATGTGCCTTCATTTTTATAGACCAAGAACGTGAAAGCCATTTCCAATCACATCCTAACTAGTTTTTAATGAGGTTAATAAAGTGTTAGAGCATATATCTACAATCCATGTATCTAAGATTTTACTCAGACTTTCACAAGAATTCAAACAGTGATTTTTAAACACACCCCTAAATTTTGAAGCAAGAACTATAATATTTGATTCAATGTGTGCTTTCGTTATCATGAGCGTCAATACCACGTGTAAGATTGCATTTGTAATTAAAGTATTATTATCATCATTCTTAATAAGCATAACAGAACTCTTAAGAAAGAATCAATTAGAAGACCTCATATAATATGATAACTTCAAGATAACCTTACTTATAACCTTGTTAGCTATAAGTTTAGATTTTCCACTACAAGATAACCAAGACCAAATAAATAGCCCAAATTTGTTTATACTTACAATGAGTGTGGAACATGTACTAACGAAACTAAAAATCATTAAAAAAAAGACACAAACATCCAAGCTCTAATATGCTACAGATAAATTAAATAAAAGAAAGTCTCAAATATGTTCCATTTTGTTAAAACAGAAAATTACTCAAGATGTTAATGGTTAGAACAGAAAATTACTCAAGATGTTAATGATCTCATCTCTTTTTAGGTCAAACAAATATTTAAATACAACAAAGAATCAAACATCAACATTTCATAACCTAAACTTATCTTATATTTCTTATAAATTACTTTAGAAAAAAATAAGTAATCAAATTAGCCTTCCTACAAAAATAAGTAACAAATCAGCATGTGAAAAAAATCATCTATATATTGTTCTACATAAAACTCCCTTAGAGAACAAAGGAAAAAAGGGAATGTTAACTTTAGGCTTGTAATCCATCTCCATGCTTAAGCTGATAAAGGAAATTTACTTACAAAAGCAAAAAAGATAATAAGAGAATGAAAAGGGAAGGTAAAAAATTTGCAATTTGAGTGCTATACATTCCGCTATTCTTTTAGGTATAAAGTCTAGTACAATTTCACCTTAATTGTTGCTTTATGAAAGCTTAAGTTTCAAATGAAGTTCTTTTACACGAGACCCTTAAAAATGGCCTTTATACCTTTGACCAATTCTAGGTGAGTCATCTCTCACCACTCCATTTAACTTAACCTATTGTCTCGCATCAAAGGCTAGCTAGATCATGCCCGCTCAAAAGTTATTTCTCATATACTAAAGGCTAGCTAGGTCAAGCAAACTCAAAAGTTATTTCTCAAAGGCTATCCTCTCACCATTTTCATACAACACTCTCCTTGTCTACCTGACATGAAACGCAAAATATTTAGCATTTTATTCTTCACTTTGATATAAAACTCACTAAGTATGAGACTCTAAATTCACATGCTATAAACATTCATTGTCTTGAACACACATTTCATATGTATAAATTGTATATTTATAGACCAAGTCAATTGGTATATTACTAAAAACATATAATGTCAATTGTGATATAGACAATGGTACTAAACTTCTTGAAGCATCTAGAGGATTCAAGCAAATGACGTTTCTCTAGAAAAATTTCATATAATACTTGAGAGACAATTAGTTCTCTAAAATCCTTTCCATTAGGTTTTCTAAGGAGTCTATATATCATAGGTACTATAAAGTAAACATCTTATAAGCCTTTTTTTTAGGTTTTATGGGGAGTTTACATATCATATGTAGTAGAAAGTAGACATCCTAGTATATTACGCACACATACTGCATTGAGTAGTGGGAAGACTTCTTAGTTTTTCTAGGCTCTTGGTGGTGGGGAAGTCAGGTGGTTAAATAAAGATTACATTACAAAAGATTATATCTTATGTGTGTTGATTTGAGCTCTTCATCTAGCTAATCTTATGGGATTTATTTTTCAACCTATTTCAAAGTACTGGCTTGTCAAAGTACTAGTTTGTTCTTCTAACTTTGGCATTATGTTTCCTAGTATCATTGACAGAATAATTAGTATCTTCAATATAGTTCTTAATGTACGTTCCTTGTCCTAATACTATAACTTATTATTAGTGAAAATCTGGAAGGATGTAATTCCTCAAAATTCTGGTTCAACCACGGTTGTTTTGAATTGTATCTGTGGTTTCTTGATATAAAGCAACTGTGTCAACAACTGTAAATTTTCTAGCACAAAATAACAAAAAATTAAATGTGAAATTAACAAATCAACACCTGAGATTTGGTAATGCAGTTTAGCACACCTTGCCTACGTCTGCGGGGCCCTAACTTAACTTAATCACTTTCACCAAAGAACAACGATAGTTTTACTTAAGGCATAGAGCCGACTCACCCAGCCCTTGACATTATCCCTCGTCCTCATAACTCGTGAAAGTAAATCACACCCAATAACATAACCAACTCTTGCTAACCTCAATAAATGTACAACAACATTTGACAATAAAGATAAGAATTAAACAACTCAAGTGATTTAAACAATAAAGACAAAACAACGACAACACTTGAGATAGAAAACAACTCCCCTAATAATGTAGCTTTGTCAATGAAAGAATAGGAAGTTGTCTACCAAGAAATCTGCTATGACACTTCGATATTGTCATTGAAACATCCTATGCACAAAAGCCACAAAAACTTAACAAAACAACAAACGTTTCATCATCGAAACGTTAAACCAATGGAGTTGCAAAAACACACAAAAATTGCTAGAGATTTTCACACCCAAACAACAATGAAGACAACCTGGAAAATTTATACAACCTAAGGGAAAATGCAACTATAAAATGTGGATAGAATCCTCATAAAATCAACTACCAAAGATAATCCAAGATCCCCAAAAATTACTACTGCCAAGTCACAATGTGTTTATCGTTTTTTTCATCCAAAAACAACAACAATATAACACCAAAAATTCACTCAGTAGGCAAAGAAAATACAGTTGTCCAATATAGATGAAAAACTAAAAATCTCTGGCTACCTTAGATAGATGGGATTACCGAAATAGGCTATCAAGAAGAGTCCAAAAATCACCAAAGATCTACATCTTATCTTAATCAAGATATGATGATTTAGTCCAATTAAATCTTTTAATGTCTAGAATTTATCCCAAATAAGCCTCTTCTTTAAAGAATGCCACATAAGGTAGAATACTTGTATGAAATTCCAAAAATAACCAAAGATATCCAATTACAAAAAATACCCAAAATATCATAACATATATCTTAACAATCTCCCCTTTTTGAAATTATTTGTCAGATATTGAAACTACCTTTAAGAAGATAATTGGACATATATAGGAACTCCCCCTTCATCAAAAATCATGTTCCAAATAACTTTCAAATGACATCACTTTCAAATGGAATCACTTTCAAATGGCATCAAGTTTACATAATAACAAGATCATCAAGTTCACATAAGCAATTGGCAAATATCCGAAAAAAATCCAAAGTTAACAAAAACAGCCACAACCACTACATTATCCATTCTTCCCCTTGGGATAAAAAAAGTAGAAAAGCATAGCTAAGAATTAATCAAACGACGAAGAACATTTTGTTTTAGTTTATGTAATACGTCTAACTCCGCTTGAAAAATCCCTCAATCCAATCAATTTCAACAAACAAAACAGTCTGTGGATTCATAGATGATGTAGCCAAAGGTTCATATGTCCCAGACCATGTATAAGGTAAGTCGATCACTCAAGCTTGCTTGTTCATATTTAATATCCGAGGTGAAATGGTTCAGCAATGTCACAAGCTCAAGAACACTTTAAGCCGTTTGAGGAACATCATTAGCGTACAAAATTTATGTGATAAGACATGGAAAATATAGCAGGGATTGAGGCTTGCTAGCAATCGCTATCATTGTTTCAATAATGATTCTTCCCAAATTGAAGTTTGCCTTACTAATGCTATAAACTAATTTGGCTTGAGCTGGATAAACTGTAACCATGTGAGTACTAGGCAACCAATTTGCCCACACAAGCTTATAGAGTATAAAATATTTTTGCGACAATGCAGATGCACACAAGGAAAAAGAGTATGGACAACCAATCAATTTACCCCAGTTAACACAGTAACCATCATATCATTTTTCACAACCTAATCATCATCATAAACTTTGTCACCAATCAAATTATGAAACCCCAAAAATGTATTCAACCTGTTTGGATCAAATCTAACCATAGCACCCCGCACATACACCATATGAAAGCTCAAAGTAGAATTATTCAAGACATCTTTATCAAGATTACAATAAAACTCTCTAACTAATTAAGAGTCATAATATTTCAGCAACAACGCAGCAATCAACAAATTCCTTTTAGTTAACAGAATATCCAAACTAAATTGCTGATATTCATCCAAATTTATAGGATGATCAAGAACTAACCCAGTGTTAGCAATGGAGTCCCACCTTTATTCTATAGCGGAAGAATAAAATTTGTAGGACAACGTGTCATCGACAAAAATTTTGATTGAAGATTATTTGTGAGGGGGTTAGACAAATTTCTGAGTAACATGTTTGACCAATTTCTGGGAACCAAAAGAAGTAGCAATCGGTGGTGGCACAATTGGAGAAATATGGATTGCAGCCTCAACCGGAGCATCTTTCGAATCGGTGTCGAATTTCTTAACCATATGAGATAGAACCTGAAATACATCATTATCAACTAGTGGTTGTTCTCAAATAGAGGAGGGGTCGGGAATGTCGATGGACACTTTATATGATAAACTAACACCTATTAGAAACCTCCCATGGGGTCGGTTCTGTCTAAATCGGCTAGAATGCCTAGAAGGACCAGTAATGAAGGGGAGAGAGACTGATGGTGACTGCTCCAAATTAAAAGATGAAGCTTAACGTTTTGATTTTCCCATGGTAGCTCTAGAAATAAGAATGCCCAATAAAGATGAAGAAGGTAGATGTCGGTAAAGAGTGAAAAACTGTGAGTGACCCAAGTGAGAGAGAAAAACAATGTAGTGAGAGACACCAAGCTGATCGAATCAAAAGTATTCGTAAGAATTTCGGCCAGTTTCTTCTCAGTTGCTACATAAGAAAGAACTACAACTTTGGTCTTCACAAGCTCTCTTATAAAATGATACTTTAAGTTAATGTGTTTGGTTCTCGAATTTTGAATCAAGTTTTTCGAGATATCGATGGCACTCTTATTATCACACAAAACCGTCAACACATCTTGATTAGTCCACAATCCTCCAGCATTTTTTCATCCAAAGAAGTTGCAAATAATAACTACTGGTAGCATTCTCATGACCAAACTTCTTCACTAAATTCTTCGCATATTTACTTTGTGATACAAAGATACCATTCTTCACTTGCTTAATTTGTAAACCCAAAAAGAAATTCAATTCACCTACCATGCACATCTCAAATTCATGCGTCATCAACTCCACAAATTAGTCCACCATCTTTTGATGAATGGAGCCAAACACAATATCATCAACATAAATCTGTGCAATCATTAAATTAGATATGAATTTTTAAAGAAATATGGTCTTGTCAACACTACATCATTCATAGCCTTGCTTAAGTAGATATTGAGTTAGCCTTTCATACCAAGCCCTCAGTGCTTGCTTGAGAATGATGTCATCATCAAGTGCCTGGTTGGTTTCTTCTTCTGAAGCAACTAACTTATCCTCTATTTGAACAATTTCTTCACTAGTGGCAACTAATTGCAGATTTGGGTAGCTTTTGGTTATTGCTTCTTTAGGTCTTTGAGCTAGTTTTTGAGGTTAGTTTTGAAGATTTTCTTCAACTACATTGTCAATTATCTTATGTACATCATCCACCATTACATTTTTGGATTCCATCACTATCTTGTTTCTTTGATTAAACACCTGATATACCTTCCTATGAGTTGAATAGCCAATAAAGATCCCTTCATCACTTTTACTTTGGAACTTTCTAAGCTGGTCTCAATCTCTTAGAATATAACAGTTACTACCAAATACATGAAAATAGTTAATATCTGGTTTCTTTCCCTACGTCTTGTTTAAGTTGCTTCTAAGATATACTCGGTTGCATATGTAGCATGTCGTGTTTACCACTTCAACCCAAAACCTCAATGATATTTTTCTTCCATTTAACATAGATCTGGCCATTTCTTGAAGAGTTCTATTCTTTGTCTCGGCAACTCCATTTTTTTAGGAGTTTTAGGTGTTGAAAAATTCTTGCATGATACCATATTTCTCACAAAATTCATTGAAACTTGCATTTTCAAACTCCCTTCTATGATCTGATCATATTCTCAACACTGTCATATTTTTTTTAAATTTGGACCTATATATATAGGCTTCTAAAAGCCTTAAATGCATCTGATTTTTCTTTTAGGAATACTACCCAAGTGTATCTAGAATAATCATTAACATAAGTCAGAAAGTATCTCATTCCACTAATGCTAGCATGTAGTGTTGGACTAACTAAATCCATGTTAGTCAATTTCAATATATGTGAGGAAGTAACATGTCTAACCTTTTTATGTAGCACTCTTGTTTGTTTACCCATTTGAAATGCACTACACAGTGTCTTGTCATTAATGTTCATTATGGGCAATCCTCTTACTGCTTCAAATTTTCTCAACTTGTTAATAAGATCATAGTTGACATGGCCAAGCTTTTGATGCCAAAGATTTATATTGTCATCATATGAGGTTGATTTGCAAGAAGTAGTGACCTGCAACATATAACAATTGTCCACTAATCTTCTACCGCAAACATTCTCTTTGTTCAGTTAATACCCTGAATTCATCACTAGTGAATTTAACCAATAATCCATCATCACAAAGTTGGCTTATACTCACTAAGTTGGTTTTTAACCCATCAATATGAAGCATGTTTTTGATACTTATCACAATGAAATTTCACAAATAACCAAAGGTGTCCAATTATAAATAATGCCTAAAATATCATAACACATACCTTAACAATTAGATATTTTAAAGTTGCCAATGCTCTAACTTTAGCTAGGATATCTAAAACAAGGGTTAATTATTTGCAAACAACACATGATATTCTTATTTTTAAAAAAAAGAGATCTAGTAGTTTTAGTTTAATTGTGAACCCTTATGGTATTGAAAATAAATAATTAACTCAATTGAGCTTTCATTTACTATTAACTATCTTCAAAGTCCAACAAATCAAGGATTTGTTTTGAGATACATTTTATGCAGTTATGCAGTATAGTACCAAAACCTGGGAAACAAACTAAAAAAAGGGTTTTATTAGTCAATGTATCTGAGTGATTACAAGTTTAACATTCTATAGTGATGGTTCCATCTTTTCGCTTAAGATTTTACTTCTATTACTGAATCTGTGGTAGAATTCGTGGTATAGTTTTTTTCTTTTTATTTTGGCTCTTTTATGTCTTCTTGTTACCATCACTAGCTTCTATGTTTGATATACTTTGATACTAAAACCAATAGAGGAGATAGCTCTAGTAATTTTACAAATCTAATGTTACTTTTTTGTACCAGAAAATTTTATGGAATGCATGGTTGACTATTTTAGAACTCCAACACTTTGTCTCACTTAAAAGAATCAAGATTTTACTATTAAGGCATAAATTAAAGTTAACTTATATCCTCAAGGGACAAATAGGTTTAGTATGACTTAATTTAGTATTTTACTTGTTTTCAATATTTTTAGTTATCTTTATTTTGTGTTCAATTACATCATCTTCATCACAACAATTGTATGCACAAATATTCTTTTATTATGAATTAGAAACTTTTTGATAACATAAGTTGAAATTTGTGGTGAATTTTCTCTACAATTGTTGATATCTATTCATGTACAAAAACATACGGCCATTCCACCAAATCTCAGGACACTTCAACTTGAACTTCTAGGAGTGGGATTCTTGAAAAAAAAAGGGATTCAGCAGTACCTTCTATTTAGCATTTCAAATGAGAATTAATGGACTTAGAAAAAAATTACTTAAGTTCCCATACATGTTATTGATAGTGGTAGATTGGATAATATTTGAGTGGGTAGTTAGTATGTGTTTAGTATTTAAATTGAATGTTTAGTGCATATTTAGGTTAGTATTTTGTTATTTAGTTAAGTATTGGTGTTTTGTGAGTTGGACCACATGATTAAGCTTCAATTTTATGTGTTTGAGGTGCCTTAATGTGTTTGTTAGTGTTTCAGGGAAAATATCAAAGAACGGAGGAGAATTAGAGGAAGCCTGAGGTAAAACCTTGGCCACGATCATGGTCAATGTGCCACGATCATGAAAAAAGCAAAGGGCCATGATTGTGACTAGTCTACCATGATCATGACAGAAGGTTAAATCAGGTGTCACGATCGTGGCCTGCACGCAAACAGACACAGATGGCCTTTGGAACTTAAGTTTTCGAGGGACTTTTCAGACGTTTCAGACCCAAAAAAACCCCTAAGGTTGCTTAAAACCCTAAAAGGAGCTTTACATTTTGCCACATTTGGAAAAGTTCAAGAAGAGAGAAGAAGATGAGAGAGAAGAGAAGAAGAGGAGAAAAGAAGAGCCGGCTTAGCTGCCGCTGCTTTTCCTGACGCATCACGATCCCCTCCAATAGTGTATTTCATTCATATTGTGTTCTTTTCTTTGAATATTTGAGATGGATATTAATATGTTGATGGATTTAGGTTTGATCATGATGTTCTAATTTTCTTTAGGGATTTGAACTTAATTCAATATTAATAGATTCGTTTTTATGTTATTGTGTTTGGGTGTTGTGATTGATTGTGATTTTTGCATATTTTGGTAACAAATTGAGAGGGTGAACTCTATAAAAATTATTGGGTCAAATTAATGAGAGTTAAGTTATTCAATAAACCATGCGATTAATCAAATCGGTAGTTATACGGAGAGAGATTCCATGTGAGGACCCGATTGTTTATTAGAGAGCTTAAAAACATATTAGGGTTAGGGTCGTTGTAATTGAGAGATTACTTGTTCGGTACTCAACCTAAATTAAGGTTTATTAATTAGGGTTTATGATTATAACTTGAAAGATAGTAAACTCCCTTTCGATAGTATAAAACCGACACCACAATAGAAAATAAATGATTAGATTAGCATTGATGATAGAAAAAAATCCCCTCTATCATATTGTCCTGTGTGATTCCTTCCATTGTGATTTTGAGTGTTGTTCAATTTGATTTCTTTACATTTTTCCAACAATCATATTCTTGTGTTTACTTTTCTATTCTGTTTTTATTTTCATCTTATTAATTTTTATAAGCCTTAAAGAACTTAGGATTAGATTAGTTCACACCTCCACGTGGGATCAACCCCTCTTTTACTAAAATTTACAACCTGTGCAACTTGTGGTAGTTGAGGGTTTAAATTAGATTAAAACTTAGCACTCAATAGTTATCATACTTGTTATCATACCAAATTTGACCTTTTTTAGTTCTTGGTCAAAACTATGGGATACTTCCCTAGTTCATGCCTTCAGCTTTAGTGACCATCTATTGCTTATGCTTTTTATATGATTTTTTAGTCGGTGATCAACAAAGATCAATTCAAAATTAGTATTCATCACGTAATAGAAATAAAAACATGTCATAGATATAACCAGAATCTTGGAGAGATCAGAAGCTTAGGTTTAATTATACAGATTAATAACATGTAACAAAGACCTTAATTTCATGATTATAAGTGAATGACAAAACTTAGGTTTCAACATTCATCAAAACACACTAAAGAGACCAGAAGTTTAAAGAGAAGGGTTGTACATAACATACCCAGAAACAGATGAAGATAGATAAGGGAGCTGCTGGAGAAAACACGTTCTTGGAGAAGACATACGAGGGAGTTGCTGAGAAAACATGTTGCTAGAGAAAACAAGTTGTTAGAAAAAAAACAGACAAGGGAGTTGCTAGAAGACAAATAAAGACAAAACAAAAAACATAAGAGGAGTGTTTTTAGGTTATCAAAACAACGTCGTTTTCATTGTTCTTTTTTTGCTACGAAAATATTTTCGTGGAAAAATATTTGTAACTACAAAATGCATTTTCGTACTTGATAATTAAATTTTTGTAGAAAAATCTTTTTAACTACAAAATTCATTTTTGTACCTAATAGTCAAGGGACTTGTGTTTTAGCTACGAAAAAAATTTTGTAGCGAAAGGTTTTTAGCTACAAAAATAAGTTAATAGTTAAAAAACATCGCCAAACATTATTATCTAGAAAAAGTATTTTGTAGCTATAAACATCTCTTAGAAAATAACTTCATAGTTAAAAAATGTCATCAAATCTTTTTAACTACGAAATATTTTTTATAGCTAAAAAGTTTTTGCTACAAAAAGAAATCACAGTAAAAGATCACCAAATGTTTTTAACTACAAATATAAAATGTAGCCTATTCTAAATGTAGCTAATATTTTTAAATAACCTGTGAACTACTAGAAGTTGGAGTAAAACTATAGCCAAAGATAACTTCTAGATACGAATTTCAATTCATAACCAAAAAAATATAACCAATTCAACAATTTATTGTAATGTATAGAATAAAATATAAGGAAGCAAAATAATATAACATAATTATAAATTTTTTAAGGGCATAATTACATTTATTATGATATTTGTATATATGTTAATATACTCCTCAAATTGAAGGTGGTGAAATAAATTTCAATTGAAGTTTGTTAACAAGATTACAAAAGCATAGAGGTGGATAAACTTTGGTGAAGATATTAGTAGCTTAATCATTGAAAGAGACTAAGCAAGCTTAATAGAATTTTGAATAACATTTTATGAGACAACATGATAATCATTCTCAATGTGCCTATGGCACTCATGAAAGTCATTATTATATGCAATTTCAATTGCAACATGATTGTGATAATGTAAGGGCATGAGAAGAACTTACTTAATACCTATATCATTAATTAGTCATCGAACCCAAATTAGTTCAGAATAAATGTCAACAAAAGGCTAATATTCAAAATTTTGTGTTAGAACAAGAAATCACAGTTTACTTCTTGCTCCATCAATATATTAAGGAATTGTCAAGAAAGAAACAATATCCAATGACAAAGTCCAGTCAGTATCATAATAGGCTTTCAGGTCTAATGTAGATGAATTAGAGAAATATACTAGATGAAATAAAGTTCCGTTCATATAATAAAGAATTACATCAAAGTGAGTAATACAAGGAGTAGATATGAACTGGCTAACCATACGAGCATCATAAGCTATATTAGGACAAGTGTTAGTAAGATAAATAAGACTGCAAACCAGCTATTAATAAAAGGTTCCATCATTGAGATAAGTTCCATAGTGATAAAAATAAGGAACATTGGGCTTAATGAGAGTACTAGCTATCATATCATTAGTAAAACTAGATCGAAAAAAAAAGAATTGTAGCATATTTTTCTTTAGATAAATAGTAGCTTACCAAATTAAAGGATACTGAAGACAAAGAAAGTAGTTAAAATCCCTAAGATCTTTCTTTTCAAACTGTATGAAATGTTTTAAGGACCTTAATATCTTACAAATCATCCTCGGTGATGATCATGTCATCTACATAAAGAAGTAAGAGAATGAGACCTTTCTCAGACTAATGAAGAAGCACTACTTTATCATAAGGACTTGAATGAAAACTAATAGGCCTATTAGTTGAGCTAAATTTAGCAAACCATGCTTAAAAAGCTTACTTCAGGTCTTAGAGAGCTTTCTAAACATGATAAACTTTATTAAAGGGATGACTATATCCAGTATATAGTTGCATGGACGGATCCCTATTGGCGGCAAGTGGGGGCACTTGCGCCCACTGCCTCCAAAAAATTTTATATAAAAAATTATTATTTTAAGTTTTGATCCCATCAAAAAATTAAAAATTTCCCCCATTAAAATTTTTCCCTCACTCAAAAAAATTTCTAGATCCGTCCCTGTATAGTTGCATATGGAATTTATCATAAAGATCCCTATTAAAAAGGCATTTTTCATATCTAGTTAAACAACTTCCATTGTTTTACAACATTAATAGCAAAGATGCTATGAACAAAGATAATACAAGCTACATGAAAAAAAATATCTCTTCATAGTCAATACCATATTCCTGTGTAAATCTTTTAGTAACCATGTAACATCCCAAGTCACCCGCTTACAGATATTTCACGGTTTTGCTTTTCTCGAGGCCTTCCTAGGAGGTCACCCATCCTAGAACTACTCTCGCCCAAGCACATTTAACCTTGTAGTTTTGATGGGATCTGGTCCATTAGGCCATGGAAAACGCGTCTGTAAGGGAGAGGTATCCACACCCTTATAAGCGTGCTTCGTTCTCCTCTCCAATCGATGTGGGATCTCACACTCTCCACCCCCCTTAGAACCCATCCCTCTTTGGGGTCCAGCCTAGCTGGCACAACAGTTCGGGTATCGGTTCTGATACCACTTGTAACATCCCAGATCACCCGCTTACAGATATTGTCCGCTTTGGGCCTTAGCCCAACCAAGCTCTCACGGTTTTGCTTTTCCTGAGGCCTTTCCAGGAGGTCACCCATCCTAGAACTACTCTCGGCCAAGCACATTTAACCTTGGAGTTCTGATGGGTTCTGGTCCATTAGGCTATGGAAAACGAGTCTGTAAGGGAGAGGTATCCACACCCTTACAAGGCGTACTTTGTTCTCCTCCCCAACCGATGTGGGATCTCACACTCTATTTATGGGATTAGATCACTCTAAGACATGTATGATGGAAAATGAGGAAGAAGTACATTAGAAGGAGGCTTTCAAGTTTATGCCTTTAGGTGTTCAATAAAATGCCTAAGTGAACTTAGCTTTGGATTTAAGGATTTTGACATTGTGTATTGGAAAGAGGCTTTCATGTTTACTTAGAGTGAACTTGAATTGTTGCTTAGAATGACAAGTAAAGGCCTAATATGCTTGGATAAAGATGTGCTTAATTATGTTATGAAATGGGTAAATTTGGATTAAAGCCATTAAATGCCTTAAAAAATGCAAAAAAGAGAAGCTAATGTGATGGTGTATAAATATGAAATTTATGTTTAAAGTAGTAATTTCATTGTATGTCTTTTTATGTATAAAGGCTCGGAAGTCGTGAATTAGGGAGCTCGTATCAAGGATTGTTGAAGTTAAGAGAAAGTATATCTTCTTTTAAGGTGAGTTGGGGAATCATATTTCTCATATGGGATGTTATAGCCAATTTTATATGATGAGATCAGGAGATCGCAACCCGATGATCCTAGGTTAAGAGTTATTCGAGAGAAACTATCATCTGAAGAGAGTGAGGGGTTCAGACTGAGAGAAGATAGGTTGTTAGTTTGTAGAGGCAGAATCTGTGTGCCGAATGACCAGAGACTCAGGCAATGACCGTTAGAGTTTGTCGTTGGTGACCTGGGATGTTACAGGTAGTATCAGAGCCGGTACCCAAACTGTTGTGCCAGCTAGGCTGGACCCCAAAGAGGGCTGGGCCCTAAGGGGGTGGAGAGTGTGAGATCCCACATTGGTTGGGGAGGAGAACAAAGCACGCCTTATAAGGGTGTGAATACCTCTCCCTTATAGATGCGTTTTCCATAGCCTAACGGACCAGATCCCATTAGAACTCCAAGGTTAAATGTGCTTGGCTGAGAGTAGTTTTAGGATGGGTGACCTCCTGGGAAGGTCTCGGGAAAAGCAAAACCGTGAGGGCTTGGCTGGGTCAAGGCCCAAAGCGGACAATATCTGTAAGTGAGTGACCTGGGATGTTACAAACCAAGTGTGTCTTATAATGTTATATAGAACCATAATCTTGAATTTTAATTTTATAAACTCATTTACAGCCAATTATAGACTTGTCTAGTTGCAAATATACTGAATCTTGAGTATAAGTGACGGTGAGAGCTTAAGTTTTACTTTCATAACTTGCTATTACATAGGTTTAATATTAGCCACACAATAAGCGCGAGGTTTATATAAAGAAAAATCACATAATAACAATAACAATCGTAAATTGTAGTGCCCCTTACCCTAGAGTACATACCGGGACGCCCTAAGGACATTCCTGTACATAACCTATGATAATGGCATGCTACGATCAATCACAACATTTACTTAATATGGAATCATATATCTCTGTTCTTTTATGAACGTCATTAATAAAGTCACAATATTTTAAAACCCCAAAATTTTCTCATTTCATTTCGTAAAAATTGAAGGTCTACAATATGTCTTTCAACATTCCCTACAAGCACATCATCAAAGCCTAATACAAAAGTGCTACATGAAAGAAGAAATACACAAAATCTATCTAATCTGTCCAAAACCCAGCTGACCAAGTCTACGCTGCTTGTAGAGTCTCTCAGTAGCTAGAGTCGTCTCTCGGTCCTAAAAAGACAACGTTGCAATTTTGATGAGTTTTGCAAACTCAATGAGGTAACCATCATCGATGGTTCACTCGACTCATGCATTACATCAATACATATAACATATAATTTCACATTTTTTTCATATTCATGAAATATCACATTTCACTTTTAGAACAATCGTCATAATCATTTCAATCATATAAGGTGCCCATATCAAGTATAAATGCAATGCACATGAGACTCACTTTCATTTATTATTGTCATTGTGATCGAGTGCCTTGTTTACTAGCTCATATCCCTTAGTGGATATCGAGCTGTGTTAAATTATGTCCTATATCCCTTAGTGGATATCGGGTGCATTTACAACTGAGTATGAGGCTCTAAACACAATCTGAGCTTTAAGCTCCTTTTTCACTGGCGACTCCGATCATAACTTCCTTTATCTTTCATACATTCATGTATTGAAATGCTTCACATATCATTTTCTCAATGACTCACATGCTTGCACATTCACATTTAGATCACAATTTTCATTGGACCCAAGGTCCGACATTCAACATCATTGTTGAGTATCACAATTTCATTCATATGCAAGTGTACATTCAGAAACACATTTATCATCGAACCATGGTAGCATTTAACAATCAAATTATGTACACTTATTACAATCCAATTCACATACAAGGAGCACTTCAATGTTCTCACATTTATCAAACTCCTCGAACATATATTGTCCGAAATCAACACTCAAATCACATTGATAAAAATAACTCAATACAGAATTTAAGCAAACAAGTAATTAAGTGAGAACGTTTAGGTTACTCATAAGTCGCTCCCGAAGTTAATGCCTAGAAGTTCCGACAACGTCTGGAGGTTGACGTTCCAATTGCTCCTCTATAACAAGCAATATACACATATCATAATTTGCACAATTATAAGTGTTTAAAAATGAACATGTATGAGATAAAATATGCACAATGCATGTTCATAACAATCCCAGGTGTTTTTACATTATCCTCATCACATAATCAATCATTTCTCAAAACTCACCTGAGCATAATTTATACTTAGATTTATACCTCAATAAAACCCTTAAAATCACAATTCATAACTCATTGAATTACTTTTAGATTGTTCCAGGTCTACTGTTCTTATACTGAAATGGTACACTATACTCAATTTCCATCTAGAAATTGAAAGTCTTAGAGACTATCAAAATTCAACATCTTCATGTAAGTTGTAGCTCTATGTCTCTATTTTACTCCAAATTAAAAATCATCTCATTTGGATGTCTAAAGAAGAAGTTATGGTCAAAAGAAACAAGACTATTCAGTTTGAAATTTTTCTCGGGTGTTCAGACCAAAAATCCATCGATCCATATTTCCATCTTTTATTCACAGTGAACATGAAAAATGTCTATATTTCTCTTATTTGTGATAAGACAATAAATCACCATTTTTGTTTCATAAAAACTACTCTAAAGGATTAACAAGATACTCACTTGATAAAACTCCAATATCTTCAAAAACTCCAAGAAACCCTAACTCTCATGCACCCACGTACATCATCTTGAAGGTGGTTTAGGTTAGGTTTTTATTGAGGCAAAAGGAATAGATAATGAAATTGGAGTAGAAAAAGGTAGATGAAAGCAATGTATAACTCTAGTGAAGGTTTCAGTTAATCAAAAACCAATGAAGGAAAAAGCTTGCAGAAGATTGTTTTGAAGAAAAGACTAAGTCAAAAGTAACTTAGTCTTTCAAGTATAAAAGGAACGTGAAATAGGTCTGTTAAGTCAAAAAGACTATTGATATTGATAAAAGTCAAATAATAATGATAATAATGGAAGTGTGTGAACTGTTTTGATGATTTTGTTAAGTACACAGATAAATATATGTGGCACAATTCATCAAATCAAGACGATGCTTAAGTGAAAGCTGAATAAGATGAAGAGTTTAAGTTGCATCAGACGAATTGATTAAAGCGCAGATGGATCAGACAGGGTGACTAAGTCACAGACGGATTAGACGAATTGATCATGTCTCAGATGGATCAAACGAATTAGACTAATTAAGTTTGAGATGATCAGACGAAGAAGACTAAATCTGAGATGATCAAAGACTAAGTCTGAGATGATCAGACGCATTGACTAAGTCTGAGATGATCAGATGAAGTAAACTAATCTAAGCAACGCAACGTAATCAAATGAAGTAGACGCATCTAAGCAAAGCAATGTAATCAGATGAAGTAGACGCATGTAAGCAAATAGATGCAACTAAGCAAAGCAATGTAATCGGACGAAGCAAATGCATCTAAGCAAGACAGACGAAGTACAAGCATCCAAGCCAGACGCAGACAAAGTAGACATGTCTAAGCCAGATGCAGATGCATCTAAGCCGGACGTAGATGAAGCAGACACGTCTAAGCTAGACGTAGATGAAGTCCACGCGCCTAAGCAAGATGCAGACGAAGTAATCAAAGAGTGTACTAAAGCGTCAGTTAGTTGGAGTTGAACTCAACTAATAACAGACGCTGGAAGATTTCAAGGATTCATCTCTTAGACGATTTAACACAATTCAAATTTTCTCCATATATCTCTAATAGTTTTAATATCATCATCTCTCAAATTCTAAAGTAATCTCCGAAGTTTTGAAAGTCATTTTTAACAATTTTCCAATATCAATGATTCTTATTTCTATTTTCCATACATCAATTTACTTGCCAATTTGGCATTTTTCCTAGTCCAATAAAATCAACACTTTCAGAAATTATTCCTAAAATTCACCAAAATTCAAATTTTACAATTACACTCACCAATTAAATTTCTGATACAACAATTTCACAAATTCTCAATAGTATCACATCAGAATCCAATTATACCCGTAATTATCCATGAACACATGTGCAATTATTTTCATGTGCAGATGTTCAATATTCACGTGTAAGTGTATGTCATATAATGCATAAGCATGCAATGCATTTCTAAATCTCTCGGAAATCTCTCATTCTTACTATTTTAGCCTTAACATGGGTAATGAGATGTTACATAAATGTTAACATTAGGTTATCGTACACGAGCACTTGATGAGTAGAGGAAGGAATAGTATGGGAACTTTTAGTGACCGAGGGTGAGATGATAACTGGAAGAGAGGAGTTATTAGAATCCATAAATGTTTAAGAGTCATTTGAGGATGGCAATGAGATGCCAATATTATTTTGCCTAAAGTTTCCTACAAACCAGTCATTATGACAACAACAAAAAGATGGATTTGTTAGGTAGAAAGAAGGAACAATTTGAGCATGAAAACCTGATATGGTAGAAAATATTTTATGCTCCTAAAACGTGATATAACGAGCAATCCTAAAAAATTATGAAACTAGGTCCCAATGTCGGTAACCTTTATAGTCTATAATGTATCCCAATAAGCAACATAAAAAGACTACCAAAGACATAAAAGGACTGATAATCAGGTGCATATCAATGCAAACATTAGAAAGGACAAATATTACCAATAGTGGGGGAAGAAAATCAACTAATTGTAAAATAATAGTAAGCGTAGCGTCCCCCATAAGGACTTGTGATATGCAGAAGAGAAAAGAACAACATAAATAATATAGAAGATATACTTATGTTTGAATTCTACTTGACCATTTTGTGTAATATGCCTAAACAATATAGTTAGACCATTAACTAGTCTAAATTAAAAATTGATAAAATTCAGGGTCTTTTTATTCCATGACAAAATCTATTTGAAGAATTAAAAAAAAACAAGAAAACTGAGTTTTATCATGGAAGCAAATTATATATATGTTTAAGGAAACTTAGATATATTTTTAAACAGATAAATCCATGTATTCTACAAAAAATATTCCACAAAAATTGCAAAATAACTAAAAACCAACTATTGTAAGATTATAAGTAAGTCCACAAATATCAAAATGAATTAAATCAAAAGGTACAGGAAACATAGTTACTATAATTAAAAGGTAAAGTATGATGTTTAGATAACTGGCAAGAAACACAATCAAAATGCTCATTTTTTAGATGACCCAACCTTTCATTTAAAATTAGAGATTTAAGTCTATAGCTAAAAATATGACCTAAACAAGAATTTCATAAACTAAAAGACAAAGTGGAAACAACAATCTTAGTTGGAAGACGAATATAGTCTAGTCCAAATAATTGGCCAATTTTACTTGTTTTTCCTAAGGATAAGCCGTATTTATGAATCCTATATAACACAACTACAGATCGAAAAATATAAGTCAACACCAAGTTCATACAATTGACAAACAAAAACAAAATTTGAGGATAATTTAGGAATAAGAAATGTATTAAGAATGTTGACTTAGATGTATAAACAATGTTTATTTTATAAACACATAAAATAGAGATATCATTAGTGTGAATAATAGCAGGGACAAGAGGAACAGTCATAGAAGAAAAAAGGAAGAATCAAATATGATATGATTGCAATAAGTAGAGTAAAATAAACTAAATAGTTGTATACAAAATGATAGAAAGAATAGAATAATTAGATGGAAATTGCAATTGTTAAAGAATTATGAACATCTTAAGGGTAAATGTTAGAGATGGAGAGGTAACAGATCTCTCAATAGTAATAGCAATAGTGGAATAACAAATAATTCTAAAACCACTTATATAAGAATTACTAGAAGTACCATAACTGATAATATGCAAATTCTAAGCTATGTACCACAATTAGTATTTATATAGCCAAATTTCCTACAATAATTATATGTAATAGTACGAGAAGAACATGGAGGAATAACTAAAGTAATATTAGTTTGAAAATTAGGCTTAAAAGGAGTAAATAACTAAATGGCCAATATAGAATATATTAGCGACAATTAACACTCAACTCTTAACATGTTTTGAGACAAGTTTCTTCAAATAGCAATTTATGAATCATAACATCTAGTTTAGCCGTAGAATATATTGGAGTAAAGACGCACTATCAAACTCATATTCAAATATTAAATTCATAAAAAGATGCCAAACACGTTGGCAATTAAGAAGCCCATATAAATAACAAAAGAGGCAAATTTAGGTTATTAAGGACCACAATTTGCCAACTAATCCCAAAGTTTTTGAAGTTTAGGGACATAACTATGTATGGTCTGATTAGGTTCTTGGTGAATGTGATAACGACAAGGATAGAATTAAAACTAATGCACATCATTAAAAATAAAGTATATGGTCATTAAAAAGTGTTAGCTTAAGGTTTGTATTTAACGATTTTGATGATAACTTTATAATATTTCAAAATTCAAATTGGATTTATTTCTTTATATAGGCAATGATATAATTCTTAAAAGGAAATAAAATCATAGGATAATTGCTTCCTTTCTTACAAGAACCCATTTTATGAACTTACCTAATTAGAAATGGTTCCATGACATTCGGAAGGATCTTAATAATTCGAATAATTAGCTCCAGAAGCCTTGACAAAACATTTGTCTTAACCTCTGAATATCAAAGATTTCAGTAGAGATGATATCGAAAATTAAGCAACGGCTAGTTGAAGAAAATGTCTACTTAAGAAAGAGCTACTATATTTGCGATAGATAGAAAATTTGCTAAATACTTTAACAGCATCAATATTCTTCAAAGTCACATCTATATCAAACTCCTAGTGCTTTAGAAAGTAAAATCACTATATTGGGAGAGACTATTAAACCCCTTATACATTTCATGTTGAGAGCTTGTAGAGGTTTGTTAAACACTATGAGTGTGAAAGGTTTAATAACTTTGAAAAATATGTACTTGTGAGGTTGGAGAGGCTTGTGAAAATTTACTACTTACAGTTTATAGTGAAATACTCAAGTTGAATACCTAGGGACTAGACGTAGGCTTCGTTCTAATTTAGACAAGTATAAATTGACTATGTCACTTTCTGTCTCTCTTAACTTTTAAATTTTCACATTATAGTGTTTGTATTTTCAACTTATAAGAGGCTCATTCGGTTTTCCAATAGGCTCCTTCTGTTTTATATCGTAAGAGGTTCCTTTCATTTTTGAAACAATTAACAGGCTCCTTTCGTTTTGAGCGTTCACAAGCTCCTATCGATTAATAGGTTCCTTTCATTTTAAGCATTAGCAGGCTCCTGTTCTTTTTGAGCGCTATCAGGCTCCTTTCAATTAATAGGATCCTTTTGTTTTCAATATTAATAGGATCTTTTTGAAAGTTGATAGGACCCTTCTATTTATAGACTTATTTTGTTTAGAAGGATATTATCAAGTACTTTGCAAATTTCTTTTTACACACAATTCACCCCCCCCCCTCTTGTGTGTGTTTGCTTTATCATTTAGTATCAGAGCAAAGTTTCACACTTATTATGCTTTAGAACACGTGATAGATCATGGAAAATAATTTGAGAAGCCTTGAAGGACAATCCGTCTCAAAGTCTCCTTATTTCAATGGAAACAACTACTCCTACTGGAAAGAGAGAATGATTATTTATCTTCAATCTGTAGATATTGAAAACTAGCAAGCTATTAAAGTTAGACCCACACCTCCTGCTACTGATGACATAGAAGTGTGGACTGATGCTGATAGAAGATATGCATAACTGAATTCCAAAGCAAGACATTATCTTATCTGTGCACTACCTCCGGAAGAATACGAAAAGATATCTTATTGTTCTACAGTAAAAGAAATGTGGGATAAACTACAAGTCACCTTTTAAGGAGTGAACGAGGTAAAGAAACATAGAATAAGTCTTTTAGTACATCAATACAAAACTATTTGCATGAAATAGGGAGAAATAATAGACAAAATTTTTAGACATTTCAATAATGACATCATTGCCTTGAAGAACTTAGGTTAGATATATCCCAATGATGAACTTGTGACAAAGATTCTAAGATAAATACCAAAGGAATGGAGACCTAAGGTGAAAACTCTAGAGATTGTAAAGGATCTCGACACTATCTCGCTCGATTAGTTAAGAGGAAACTTAATCATCCATGAAGTCAAACTTAGGCGCGATGAAGGATCCTCATACAAAAGAGGAATGAAACTAAAAGCAACTGATGAATCAAACAGAGATGAAAGCGACACTGAATTTCAAATAGATGGAGATGACGAATTCCATTTCATGGTCAGAAAATATGGTCGCTTCTACATAAAGAAGCTAATGAAGAAAAGAGAAGGAAACAAGAAAATTGGAAACAACAAGTTTCTATCAAAAGGGAGCAGTTGTAATAGCAATACACAAAATAATCAAATCGTATGTTATCATTGCAAGAAACCTGGACGCATAAGACTAGAATGCCCTCTTCTTGAAAAGGACAAATTAGAAAATAGAAAACCCAAAAGCAATCTATGACTGCAACTTAGTTAGATGAGGACTTTGAAAACTTTGATGAAGAAGAGCTTGAAGAAGTCAAAAACATTTTCTTTATGGCCGAATTAGGAGACAATGAGGTATATTATTCTGACTTCGATATTGAAATTGATGAATTAAGAGATGCATATTATGAACTGTATGATCAGTATAAAAAACTAAAAGTACAGTATTTCAAAAAGGTTGAGAAGTACAAAAATAATGATGCATTCTTGACAAGTAAGATTGAATCACTAGAATCTGAGAATAAGAATTTGTTGTCTAGAATTATGTCTTTTGAAAATGACAACAAGCAAAAAATCTCTAAAAATGAACTATTGGAACAAAATGTAAGCCAGTTAGAGAATGCATTACTTAAAATTGATTATTTTAAGGTAAAACATTTAGAAGAAAAAGTTGCTTCTCTAGAAAAAGATCTTGCCAATTTTGTTGATGGTAGGAATAATCTTGATGCATTACTTGGGAGTGGTAAAGATGTTTTTGACAAAGCCAGAATAGGATATAATGAAAACAAAAATATTAGGCCATACAAGAATTTCTTTATTAAATCCAGCAGTAACTATAGCCAAAACAACAGGAACCTAACCAATGGCAAAAATAATAGTAAATATCATTCATCGATTTTTGTGTGATTATTGTGGTAGAAATGGTCATATTAGTCACTCATATTTCTTTTGAAAAATGAAGAAACAATCTCAGATGTATGTTTGGAGACCGAAAAATCAAACTACTAACCTAAAAAGACCCAAAAAAAATTTAGGTACCTAAAATGAGATAATTTATTCTACATATATGTTTGAGAACGGAGACAAGAGAAAATCAAGGGATAGTTGATAGCAGTTATTCGAGACATATGACAGGTGAAATATCACATTTCAATAATATTGAAAGAAAAGACGGAGGTAATGTTGTCTTTGTCGATAAAAACAAAGCAAAAGTTACTGGCATTGGTAAAATTGGTGACTCTAACTCTGCTTTTATTGATAATGTTCTTTATGTTGATGGATTGAAACATAGTTAGTTGAGTGTGAGTCAATTATGTGATAAGGGTTATAGAGTTACTTTCTATGCATCAGATTATAAAATTATTGATAATCTTAATGAAAATATTGTATTTGTTGGTCTTAGAAATCAAAACATATATTGTACTCAACTAGAAGATATGTCTTCACAAAATGTCAAATGTTTTGTTTCTATAGAAAAGGATTCTTTTATTTGGCATAGAAGATTTGGGCATGCTAGTATGAGCATCTTATCAAAATTGTCCAAAAATGAGTTAGTGAGAGCACTTCCTAAGCTGAAGTTTGAGAATAATCAGGTCTGCGAAGATTGTTTAAAAGGAAAACAAATCAGAAGTAGCTTTCCTCCTAAAAACATCATGTCTACAAACTAGCCGCTTGAACTTGTACACATGGACTTATTTGGTCCTACTAGAACTCAAAGCTTTGGTGATAAACATTAAGACTTTGTTGTAGTAGATGATTATTCTAGATTTATATGGGTTTATTTTCTATCAAATAAGGATGATTCTTTTGAAGTCTTTGAGAAGTTTTGTAGAAAAATTCAAGTTGAAAAAGGATATAGCATCACATCTATTAGGAGCGATCATGGAGAAGAATTCGATAATAGAAAATTTGAAGATTTCTATAATGAAAGTGGGATATCTCACAATTTTTCATATCCAAGGACTCCTCAACATGATGGAGTTGTTGAGAGAAAGAATAGGAATCTCATTGATATGGCTAGAACAATGCTATGCAAAAGTGAAGTACCTCATGGTTACTGGGTAGAAGTCATGTCAACCAAATGTCATTTACTTTCGAGCATTTGGTTGCAAGTGCTTTATTTTAAATAATGAAAAAAAACGACCTTGGAAAGTTCGATGCAAGATTAGATGAATCTATCTTTCTAGGCTACAGTACCGCCTATAAAGGATTCAAAGTTTACAACAAAAGAACAAAGAAGATAGAAGAATCAATACACTTAGTATTTGATGAAGCACTATCCTCGACAATAGCAACTGATTCAGATGATGAAGAGCATCCCTTGGCTCCTAAAAATACATCGTAGATTCAAGCAACATCTATAGTACCTTCAGAATTATAGGATCAAGAAGAACCTTCTGAAACCAGGACAGAGTAGACTCCTTCATCTCAAACGAAGTCTATACAATGAAGAACACCAAGAGAATGGAGGGATTTTGATACACATTAGTACATTATAGGAGACTTCTCTAAAAGTCTAAGAACCAAATTATCCTTCAAGAACAACTTTGTTGCCCTCATCTTACATTAGAAACAAAAATCGTTAAAGAGGCTCTTACTGACGAAAATTATGTTTCAACTATAAAAGATGAACTAAACTAGTTTGAAAAAAACAAAGTTTGGAATCTAGTATCTCATCCTCAAAATAAATTAGTCTTTCTAACTCGTTGGGTACTTCGAAACAAACTTAACAAAAATGGTAACGTGGTAAGAAACAAAGATAAACTTGTAGATCAAGGTTTTAATCAATAAGAACGTATTAATTTTGATGAAACTTATGCACCTGTTGTTTAGACTGGAATTAAATAAAATTTTACTTGCCTTTGCATGTTAGAAAAAATTCAAATTATTCAAAATGGATGTTAAAAGTGTCTTCTTAAATGGATATATTAACAAAGAAGTGTTTGTTAAGTAACCTCTAGGCTTTGAAGATAAAAACCATCATGACTATGTGATGAAGATGACTAAAGCCTTGTATGGTCTAAAACAAGCTCCTCGAGCATGTTATGAGAGGTTAAGTAATTTTCTGCTTAAGAACAACTTCAAAAGGAGAATGATTTACTTATAATGCAAATATATGTTGATGACAAAATATTTGGTGTACTAATAAATCTTTTTATGAAGAATTCTCAGCATTGATGCAGGGGGAGCTTGAAATGAGCATGATAGGAGAACTATCTTTTTTTCTTAGATTACAAATCAGACAAATAGAAAAAGGAATCTTCATTAGCCAAGATAAATACACAAAGTAACTCATCAATAAGTACCATTTTGAGAATGTCAAACCTATAGGTACTCCTATGTATACTGGAACTAAACTTGATAAGGATGAAGAAGGTAGGCTACGAATGAGACAAAGTACAGAGGAATGATTGGGTCACTACTATATCTTACAAGCTCAAGACCAGATATTTTGCTTAGTGTATGCCTTTGCACACGCTTTCAATCAGATCCAAAAGAAAGTCATTTTCAAGTAGTCAAAAGGATCTTTTGTTATCTTCACGAAACTATGGATTATGGTATCCAAAAACTAATTCTTTTAACATAGTTAGCTATTATGATGTAGATTGTGCAGGTGATAAAGTCGACTGAAAAAGCACAAGTGGTCACTATCAATTTCTTGGAGGATGTCTGGTTTCTTGGTCTTACAGAAAACAAAATTGCACAATGCTTTCAATAACTGAAGCAGAATATATAGAAAATGTCAATTGTTTTGCTCAAATCTTATGGATGAAGCATCAACTCCATGATTTCTCTTTAAACTTTAATCATATTCCTATATTATGTGATAATACTAGTGCAATATATCTTTCAAAAAATCTTGTGTATCATTCTAGGACTAAGCATATAGAAATCAAGCATCATTTTCTTAGAGATCATATTTTAGAAGGAACAATTGATCTTTTGCATGTTAATACTGAAAGTCAAGTAGCTGATATTTTCACTAAGCCACTGATGTGCAGACTATTTGATATTATTTTTGTATTTTTGTATAAATATTATATGTTATTTTCTTGGCAGGCTCCTTCTAGTCCGATCCTTTAGTAAGCTCCTTCTAGTTTAGAAGGCCCCTCTCAGTTTTGAGACCTCCTATTAGTTTAGTAGACTCCTGCTAGTTTAAAAGGCCCCTTTTATTTTAGAAACATCCTCTCAGTTTGACATAATAAGGTACACATGTCCTAAAAAAGAAGTTATTCATAGCATCATTTCACCTTTTACAAACGCACACGTTATGAAAGCTCTCCGTACGTGTCTGACAGAAGATACGAAGATGATCACACTTCCTCTTTTGGCATGTACGACTGCCTATCCTCACACGATATTAACACTCAATAATCGTTTAATATACTAGAAACAGACTTCTTTATTCTACTTATCGTTGTCCTTCTCAAAAGCATTGTTCTTTCCTCTCTATACTCTAACTTTTTACCTTCTCTCTATTTTTCCTCCCTGCATCCTAACTTTCTGCCTTCTTTTTGCTTTTCCTCCAATGACACGAATGAAGTCAAAGGGATAGAAGAAAACCTTAGCTTCAACTTCTAGCCATGAACAAACTCTTGTTTCTAAGTCCTCTTCTCTGTCTCCAATAGTAGGTTCTTTAAACACTACTACTGAGTTTGTCTCTGCTTC
>JANIHZ010000209.1:16932612-16961821 GCA_027478365.1 Erythroxylum rufum | reverse complement strand
CAAGAAGAAACTTATGAGGCCTAAAAGAAAGAAGAAGAAGATTCACAAAAAAGAAACAGGGAAGAAATAAGACAAGGTAAAGTGCATATGGTTGAAGAAAAGATTGAGGACCAAATTGTTAAGGATGAGCCAGCTTTTGAAGAAGCCATGTTTGAAGAAATCCCTAAGGCCAAAAGGAAAAAATCAAAGAAACTCACCATACTTCAGAAGGGAGAGTCCTCAGCACGAGTGACGTGGTTTCAATCGATGGAAGCTGAAGCAAGGTACAAGATGCGCTACAAGAAGAGAAAGGTGGTAGGTGGGCACATCTTGCCTCCCAACCTATTTGATGAAATCGGTACTCCCATCTCTTCTTATTTGATTGTTATTGGATAGGAAAATTATGTAAACTTGAATGAAACAGTCTGTGATGACCTGGTTAGATGTTTTTACACACACACGAAAAAAGATGAAATTGATGGAAAGCTGACAATTATTTCTTGGGCCCATGAGTGTGAGATCTTAATTACGGAAGAAATTTTGGCAAACATTCCGAATGTACTTCCCGTAAGTAGGATTGATCTTCCCTGTCATAAGTAGGACATTGTTGACCTTGATCTAGGAGAGGTTGTAGACTTTATATGTCTACACA
Source organism: Erythroxylum rufum (assembly GCA_027478365.1). NCBI lineage: Eukaryota > Viridiplantae > Streptophyta > Magnoliopsida > Malpighiales > Erythroxylaceae > Erythroxylum > Erythroxylum rufum. The sequence continues at coordinate 16,961,190 of JANIHZ010000209.1, read as the reverse complement.
CTGAGAATGCCCATGAAGGGAGACCCTGGTGTAGGCACTTAGAGCTGCTGTCAAGATGCCTTGCATCCATTTTAGTTACTTTAATTTTTCCAAAGAGTAACTCAGTAGAAAGATGCAGTCTCCTGGATATGTATGTGGTCTACAATCTTTTAAAGGGAAACAAGATGAATCTCTCAGCAATGATTCTGAAGTTTATCATGGACAAGGGAAGTCATAAGAATACAACTGGTGGTCTACCATATGGGATATTGTTAACCAAAAATTTTGCTTACTATGGAGTGTCTTTTGAAAATCTGGATTGTTATGCTCCTGGTAAGTTCCATTCTTTCATTCCTTACTAATGCGAGTACAAGCTGAAAGATAATGTGTGGGTTGAGAAGAAAACTAAAAGAGCAATAGATCTCTTGGGTCCTGCTCCATAAAAATTAGCCCCTATCGTACTCTACAATACCAATGATCTGATCCTTCAACAACTGAAGAAAATTCTTTCTAATCAAGATCAAATGCGTAGGCAGATAGACAACATGCAAAATTAAATGCTTGACATGTAGATTTTGCTTATTAGTTCCTTGATGATATATTTGTTATTGATGACATGTTATGCTAATTGCTGTTGAAATGTTGTTGAACTTGTGAAGTTTAAATCTGTGATATAGAAACGATAAGCTCCTTCCTTTAGAAGTCAGGCTCCTTCTAATTATAACTGTGAGTAAGAATATATAAAGTTTACAGGTATCTTTCGAAATCCTTTATTATTTTTTAAATTTTGAAAATATATCTATTATTGCTTGTCATCATGAAAAAAGGAGAGATTGTTAGCTCAAGGTTTATGGTTAATGATTTTGGTGATAACTTTATAATGTTTCAAAATTCAAATTGGATTTATTTCCTTATATAGGCAACGATATAATTCTTAAAAGGAAATAAAATAGGATAATTGCTTCCTTTCTTGTAGGAACCCTCTTTATGAACTTACCTAATTAGAAATGGTTCCATGACATCCACAAGGATCTTCCTAATTCGAATAATTAGCTCCAAAAGTCTTAACAGAACATTTATCTTAATGTCTAAATATCAAAGATTTTAACATAGATGATATAGAAAATTAAGCAACGGTTAGTTGAAAAAAATGTCTACTTAAGGAAGAGTCACTGCATTTGTGATATATAAAAGACTTGCGAAATACTTTAGCAGCATCAATATTCTTGAAGGCCACATCTATATCAAACTCCTCGTGCTTTAGAAAATGAAATCATTCTATTATGAGAGATTGTTAAACCCTTTATACATTTCTTGTTGAGAGCTTATAGAGGTTTGTTAAATATTATGAGTGTGAAAGATTGAAGAATCTTGAAAAACATATACTTGTGAGCTTAGGAAGGCTCGTGAAAATTTACTACTTGGAGTTTACAGTGAAATACTCAAGTTGAATACTTACGAACTAGACATAGGCTTCGTTATAAGTCAAATCAGTATAAAATGACTATATCACTCTCTTTCTTAACTTTTAAATTTCTGCATTATAGTGTTTGTGTTTTCAATATGCAATAGGCTCCTTCGGTTTTACAATAAGCTCCTTTTGTTTTAAATCACAAGAGGTTCCTTTCGTTTTTTAAATAATTAATAGGCTTTTATCGATTAACAGACTCCTTTTATTTTGAGCGTTAATAGGCCCCTATCGATTAATAGGTTCCTTTCTTTTTGAGCGCTAGCAAACTCCCATCAATTAACAGACTCCTTTTCTTTTTTAGCACTAGCTGACTCCTTTCAATTAACAAGATCCCTTTGTTTTGAATATTAACAAGATCTTTTCGAAAGTTGATAGGACCCTTCTATTTATAGACTTATTTTGTTTAGAAGGATAATATCAAGTAGCTTGCAAAAATAATTTTACACACAATTCACCCCCTCCCTTTTGCATGTGTTTGCTTTATTAGAAAGTCCAGTACCTTATGTGCAGTATCAAATGGTGGAATTCTCCCTTAATTTCCATAAGGAAAAGTTTTGTAAAACCATATCAAAATTTGATGGTTTTTACCATTCCATTACTTTAGCCAGTCTAAATATTTGATTTCATCCTCATCAACAGTTCTAATGGGTTAAGGAATTCTACCAGTTATATAATCTCAAAGAAGATGACCTTATAGAAGGCTACACATCTCTTATAACCTCAGAGTATAGTTAATACTATATAAAAAAAATGATAGTGATGGGTTGCAACATAGAATGAGAGACATGCTTAGAATTTTCAAAAGCCATTGAGGTATATAAAACGAACAAATTGGGATAATACATTAAAAATCAAATTTAAAACTTTAAGCTACAGACATAATATAAAGAAACTGACTGAAAAATGAGTTCTAAAGGCCTAAAGTTCCTAAAAACCAATCTTAGAATTTAAAATTTTGATATGGATAACACTAAACTAGGTTGGTTAAAGAAATCAAATCAATTCAACTTAAAGAAGTTGACTAAAAGGAGTAGCAGCATTTAACTTGCATATAAGGGCACGTTTGACAGCCAATCAAATTGTGGCAAATCGGGTTTGAATCATTTGCTGATGAAAAACATAATGTTACTAATAGTTGCTATTCTATCATTGACTTGCTTAATCAGTTTTGGATAGTTATTGTACCTTTGTACTTGTGTTAATAAATCTTATTCATTTTCTATATAAAAAAACATAATGGTAGCGACGAGGGTCAGCAAAAGGGGCAAAGATGCTCAAATAGTAAAAAGGAGGCAAGAACAAAGCAAGCCAGCTAAAAAAATTGCAGAGCAAAACCAGAATTTAATAGGGCTATGATACAATATTTGTAGATATAAGACAGAATAAAGTTATATCTGTATTGTGTGCATGATATAATGGATAAAGGCTCCTTATATAGTATATTTGTCATAAAATAGAACAACGTAAAGTATAGGGAAGAAACATATTAAAACATAATTGCATAATATTTTAGGACAAGGGTTGTGGTATTTGTATGTTCTTAAATAAACATGATATTAGCCATTTTGGAAGGGGATTACATGTAACTAAAGCTATAACCTACAGGTACGATTTACTCGAATGTATGATCATTTTTTGGCATATTCATACGTTAAGATAAAATCGATTATAACTTGTTTACATGTTCAGTCTATTGATAGAACTTAATTTAGATTAGAATTAGGAAGTTGAAATTAAGAGGCAAAAGAGTCTTTATAGCTGTGCTGTAGATTAAACGGGGAAGTGCTTCCCGTCGTCTGTCTTTTATGCCTCAATTCATTTTCTTATCCTTACACTATCCATCAAGCCAATCTAAATATACATATGCTATCAATGTCAGATTTTCAATTTGTTAACCTTCCAAAGCTGATTTAATTCTTTGATAACTAAATTCCATTGCTATCCTATAAGTTGGCAAAGTCCTGAATCACGCGGAGTCCTGTCCTGATGTTGTGTTGTTGGTGGGGTGGGTCGGGTCAAATTGCTAATCATTTCAAAATAGAAAGCTGTTTATGTTAGTGGTATTTAATTTTATCTAATTTATTAACAGACATAAAGATTTAGGAGAAATGACATTTAAACAAAAATAAAAAAGAAAGCATGGAGGGTAGGGTAGGCAGTAGGGACACGTGCAGTCTCTGTCATCCGATCTATTCAGTTGCGGTTCCGCAGCCAAAGTGTCCGACTCCGACCGACTCTTACAAATATTCTTCTGAATATAATATTAATTCTAAAATTAAAATCACCTATTTTGCTTGCATTGTTAGTAATTATTTATAAATATTGTAATTTGTGTGTACTGGGGAAATTTAATTTTAATACATAACATAACCTCTTAGAATCTGCAAATTTGGAGAGCACAAGGAAAACTTGAGGCACAGTTATGGAGAACAAAAACGATGCGGAGGATGTGACCAACAAAGTCTCTGTTCTGAATTGCATCGATCTCTCTAACCCGGACGTTCACCAATCCGTTTCTCTGCTTAAGCAGGTTTCCTTTTTCCATTCTTATTTACGTAATTTATTTTAATTTTAAGGTGGGATTGATTGATGTTGCGGCTTCAAACTTAATGCCAAGAAATGTTGATGGATTGTTCAGGCATGCTTGGATTGCGGCTTCTTTTACGTGGTAAATCATGGGATAAGCCAGGAGTTCATGGACGACGTTTTCGCGGGAAGCAGGAAGTTCTTCGAGTTGCCACTAACTGAGAAAATGAAGGTTTTAAGGAACGAGAAGCATCGGGGATATACCCCTGTCTTAGACGAGCTGCTTGATCCCGATAATCAAATCCATGGTTCAAGTTCATCCCTTTTCCTCTTCTTTTTCTGTTAAAATGTCTGCTTTTCCTTAGATAGTGATTAATTGGTGTATATGATTAGTAGGAGATTACAAGGAGGGATATTATATTGGAGTTGAAGTTCCTGAAGGTGATGCTGATGCTGACAAGCCTTTTTACGGACCCAATGTTTGGCCTTCAGCTGGTATACGCACGTTCTTACAACACAATTCACGTTTTGTCCGTTATTTCTGTAGTTTTTACTTCTGGGTTGACGCTGTTTTCTAGATGTTTTACCTGGTTGGAGGGAAACTATGGAACAGTTCCATCAAAAAGCACTGTAAGCTTTCTGATATCTTTCTGCTTAGTTCTTTACTCTTGGAGTTTTATGATGCTTTGAAATTCTTGCTAATTTTGTATTGCATGCTATGTGCGCTATTATTTCATAACCTCAGATTCTCTTTTGGTTGTTTTCTACATGCAGAGAAGTAGCAAGAGCGGTTGCTAGGATCATAGCACTTGCACTTGACCTCGAAGCTGATTTCTTTGATAAGCCAGCCATGCTTGGCCACCCAATAGCAGTTATGCGGTTGCTTCACTATGGAGGTTGTATTTTCAACTCTAGGTTGTAGAACGTCCTAACAAATTTCGGGCTATTGTCTAACCAAAAATTTTTATGGGGAGAGGGTTTTTAGGTCAGATTTCTGATCCTTCAAAGGGAATATATGGAGCTGGAGCACATTCTGACTATGGCTTGATCACTCTCTTAGCCACGGATGATGTCTTTGGCCTCCAAGTATGTAATTAGCTTGTTTAGTTCCTTTTTCTTTTCATTATTTTCCTCCTGTAGCTTCATTACTTGTGCAATTGTTATGATGTTCCTGCAGATCTGCAAGGAGAAGGATGCCCAACCTCAAGTATGGGAGTATATTCAACCTGTGAAAGGGTGAGTCTGTATAGGACTCTAGTGGATTTAAATACTCTTGGTTTAGAAATTGACTTATCCTCCTAGCTCTAGGTTTGCTTGTGCAAGTGATGCATTATATTCCATGATTACTAAAAGTGGAAAATTCATCCATCAGCATTACTTATGCGGGCCTGATAAATTGTATATCTTCCCCATCGTCAGGTTAGTGACTGCAGATATCAAGGCCATCTTTTCAGGATTTAGAATAATCAAACCTAACTAGTCAGCTGGAACATAAGTTCTTGTTTTTCAGTTGGCCCTGATATCAGCATCTATCCTGATTTCCCTTGTAATAGAGGAAACAAAAAGATTGATTTCGTGAGCATGAAAATTAAGGAATGCTTTTTTTTTTTTGGAAGAAAATTAAGGAACACTTTTAGTTTATCCAGTATTAGTATATTCTTTTATTTTTAGCAGCTGATAACACTGTCTAATATAAATCATACACTGTTTCATTGTAATATCGTAGATGTAGAGACAATTGTTGAACATATGTAGTTTAGAGGACATTTATTATTTGAGTGATTATAATATAGTTGTCTCTCCGGCTCATGTTAAGCAGAGCATTCGTAGTTAATCTTGGTGACATGCTGGAGCGCTGGAGCAACTGTATATTCAAGTAACTTCCATTCTACTTAATCTGAAATTAAATGCAGTTTTTTTATTCAATCTGGGTATTTTATTGTTGGATTGAAAGAGACCTTCAACGGTGAGCCAATGAAATTCAGTTTGATTTATAACTGTAGTGCTTCTTTGACAGACCTCTTGCTGATTTGCTTTAATTTTCATTTGAGTGGTGATATACGGTTGTTTGATATGTGATATAATCCTCCTCACTCAACATGAACCTCAAAGTTCGTTCTGTTTTGTCAAACAGGTCAACACTGCACAGAGTTTTAGGGAATGGTCAAGATCGATACTCTGTAGGTCATCTATTTTGTTTTGCTTCTCCTTTCAGGCTTAGAGTTCTTTGATAACTGTTTTGGATTTGCAGTTCTATGAGGAAATTGGTAATATTTCCATAGCAGTAATCTTTTTTCATACCTGATGCCTCAAACTCATTTACTTAGCATGCTTAAGAATATCGCTTAACCATATTTAACTTTTACTTGCATTTTTCTGATTGCAGATCGCATATTTTGTGGAACCCAGCCATGATTGTCTTGTTGAATGCTTGCCAACTTGCAAATCAGAGAAGAATCCTCCCAAGTAAGTAGACGGAACTGCCATGGAACTAGTACTGAAAATCCACATGCAATCATGAGTTCTGGACTGTAGGCAACCTTTGTATCAATTTATGAGCTGAGAAGTAACACAATTACAGTCTTTAGAAGATTCATCTGTTGGTGTAATCTTCGTGTGTGTATGTATATATATATATTAATTTATAGGTAGGTCAAGGATACTATTTAAGTGGGTTTATCAGCTGTGGTCAAAATGCTAAAATAAGGCTCTGTGATCATATTATTGCATGCTTTTTGGTCTGATCATATCGCACTCAGGTTGCAGGAGATAATTCATATGTCATGATAAATCCACATGTTGGGTTGACCAGAATTATGGAAGAATAAGTTCATTTATATGCAACTTCTGTTGCACTTACTCTTAAATTTTTGGCCTTTATTTGTTTACATAGGTTCCCACCAATCAAGTGTAGCACTTACTTGAGCCAGCGGTATAAGGATACTCATGCTGACCTTAGTGTGTACAAGAGAAGTCCAACTTGAGGTTCTAAAGAAACTACTGTATTGACTGATACCTGCCTGATTTGATCGCCACAAAGACTTGCGTGAGGAAGATGAATACACTAAAGGTGGGTGTTCTTATGCATGTACCCTCAGCATCTCTTCTCAATAGATCTCATTAATTCTCAGTTTAGCAATAGGCAGTTCCACAGTCCAACCCGAAACTTTTACTCATCTGATTCCTCAATAAAGATGCAAATTTGCAGTCTATAAAATGTAGACAGTTTTGATTATTGATGGGAAAAAAAAGTACTATGAGAGCTGCATCAAATAAACCTGCATGGTATAAGCCAATAAATAAATAATTGGGTTTGGAATAAAGGGGCAAGTACTTGAACTTCAAATGTACAAAACTTCTGATAGTCTATTGAAATCTGATTTATAAAAAACGAACTCGTGGTTTTTACTAAAAAAAATAAAAGCTAATCTTATTGTTGTTATCGGCGAATCACAATATATTTTGTTTGTTAATCGCACCTCTTTTGGTTCATTGGAATCTTAATACTATCTCTTTGGCGTTTACTAAAGCCAAGCCTTATCCAGCATTAACGTAATGTCATTTACTACAACATGAGGGGAACAGGTGGTGTCCTCATTAATCTGTGCTTACTCAGAAATTGAATGAATGGATGCTCATAAAACAGAATATACAGAGACAGAAACAGATGATCTGAATCTCAACAAGAAAGTTGTTACCTCCCACTCTCAATCGCAGCTTCTGATTTGTTACAGTATTTGCATTCGTAATTTGTAAGTGAAATTGGATGGTTTGTTTTGTCGCAACGTTGGGGCAGTGGATCGCTGCATATTGCACGCTTACATGATTTATGAATGACAAGGTAACGAGAGGAGAGTATCTTACAAGCGCAATGGTACGTACTTTTATTTGTAGTAAAAACAAAGGACAACAGTGTATAAGAAAAACTCCCACAACATTTGATATAAAAGCATATGCGGTAAATAAGAAAACATTCAGCGATACATTCTGTAGACAGGACTGTACATGCAGCTTTCTGCATACTTGACAAGGTTCTCTGGACGAGGAAGGCGTGTGGCCAAGCCTACAAAATCATGGTTAACAGATTAGCAGCACATATAATTTGTTCCCCAACCCCAACTTTCAGAAGTAGCTAGCTATATATATACATACCTAATTCGTACGCCTTAGCAGCTACATTAGCAGCAATTTCAGCTGAAATTTTTCTGATGTTGGAGAAAGGTGGGTAAATCAACCCCTTATCATAGTTCTCCTGCGTAACTTGTCTGGCCAGAGCTTCCGCTATTGAATATTATTACATGGGAACATACAATGTATAGTTAGTGCTCTTCCTCTTCCACTTCCAGAAAACCCCAAGTATTAAATCGATTCGATAGATTAACGATTAAGCTAAGTTTTCTGTATGAACCTAACTTAAAGAAAATCTTATTGAATGGTATCACTAATCCATCATGTAGAAATGGTTATAACTTGTGACCTAGTCTTTTAAGCTCCATCATATTGACATGGAGTAACCAATTTAACAGGTAGCTACGGAAACTAGTATCCTGCTGTGTCAAATCCTTTACAGTGATATGTGAACTTACAAGCTGCCAGAAGCATGTTATCATGGACACGGATTGCTCCAGAGATGACCAATCCCAAGCCAAATCCAGGGAAAATATATGCATTGTTGGCCTAAATTTAAGAGCAAGAGAGCAAAGATCAGTCTATGATTGTTAAGTCAAATACAAACTGGAAACGAAACACTTCAGTCGTTATTACCTGGCCAGGAACAAAAAATTTTCCCTCATACTCAAAAGGATCAAAGGGACTTCCACTGGCGAAAATTGCTTTGCCCTTTAATTGAAAAGAAAGAAAGTACACAAGTTAACAACTAACCCAATTGTCCAACAGACAAAACAAATCTCAGAGAGGGCATCCCTTGAATAGAATTGCTTCATCAAGAAAAATAATTAATTATGGCTAAAAGAAGTATCTCACTTTACCTTAGTCCAAGTGTAAGCTTCTTCAGCTGTACATTCAGATTGTGAGGTTGGGTTGGAGAGAGCCATGATTAAAGGTTTCTGCACAACATTAATGCAAAAACAGTTAGCTAAATGCTAGATGCTGGGAATGCGAATACATGTATCAGAAAGTGATAGAGAAACAGGGAAGACCTCATTGAATGATGCCATAGTCTCGATTACTTCCTTTGTAAATGTCCTTCCCACTCCAGACGATCCAATCAAGACGGTTGGTTTAATTGCCTGAGCAGGTGAATAAATGCTATGAGGAACAAAAGAAACTTGAACAAGCAATTGAAAGTTAGGCATAAGTTCTTCCCACCTTGACAGCACTTAAGAGATCACCAACAAGGTCGTGTTCATGAGCCCAGGGCTTCTTGAAGTGTTGAAGTGATTCCTTGCGAGAGCTTACAATCAAACCCTACCAAAAAGATCACGAGTCATTTGCAAATGAAGAAAGAACTGCTGTGTAAGTTCTAAATTCAAATATTACCTTTGAATCCACTAACCAGATCTTTTTGCGGGTCTCCTCCAAAGGAGCTTTTACCTAAAATGGATCATCGGCTTAAAACAGTTCGGTAACCCGTCGACGGGAAATCCATGGAATTTAGTCTAGAAGTTAAGAACTATCATACATGAACAATTTGATATACCTGTTTTGACATTTCAAGAGCTATAAGCTCTGCTATGCCAGTTCCAGCCTGCAAAATGAAGTATAATCAATGAGTGCTAGAAGCAACAGGATACACATTCAAATGGTAAAAAAGCTTTAAAAATTTATTATTAAGCTAAAGGCAAAATCGTTGAAGCATATTTTCTGTGAAAATGAAATGCTTCATTAAACGTGGTCTCTTCAAAATGACTTCCTTATCAGGTGGGAAATGGACAACAACTATGAGATGGAAACGAATGAAATCTTACTTCCCCTGCACCAAGGAACAAGAAAGTATGATCAGCCAGCGAACCTCCAAGCAACTTCAGTGCTGCAACAACACCTGCAAGAACGACAGATGCCGTTCCCTGGAACAAGCGATATACAGTATTGTCAAAAAAATACTGTAAAAAAAAAAGACTTTTAAAGTTACGCAACATGGGCTTGGCTATTCCATACCTGTATATCGTCATTAAAGACAAGATGCGTAGTTCTGTACTTTGAAAGAAGCTCGAAAGCATTGTGGTTAGCAAAATCTTCAAACTGCAGAACTCAGTAAGAAAGAAGAAGGCAACATCATATGAACTTCAGTTCCAAAAATCTTATAAAGTTAACAGCATAACTTTAACTCGTGTCAGTGTACCTGTACAAGAACTTTTTCCCCATAATTCTGTTTCACAGCTGTCATGAACTCGTGTAAAAGTTCAGAGTACTCCTGCAGATTGTATTAAAAATCATGCAAATCTGAAGTAAAACACACCTTCTTAGTCAACGTAAACGTTAAGATTATTAAACCTGGCCAGTTGCCCTCCTTTGCTTGAGTCCAATATAAAATTCGTCCTTCAGCAATTGCTCATTGTTTGTACCCACATCAATGGTGATTGGCAAACACTAGAATAGCCAGTAAGAAAAACTTTAGCTAGTGGATAACAGGATAAGGATAGCAAAGCATCACAATGAGGGACTTCAAAGTTATAAATATTGTCGGAGCATGCAATTAAACACTTCAAGAAAATTAAAGTGAAAAGAAAAGAATATTTAATGTTCTGAAAATGCTTACTGCTGAAGGACGAACTCCTCCAAGTGCTGTGTAAAGGGACAATTTCCCAACAGGTATTCCCATCCCCTGTAACATTTAGAACGCCATCATGTATAAGCTGGCATATGCATATTAATTATATTTCATTGCTGAACTTGTACAATACATTTTACCTATAAGGGAAGGTTTCTGTTTTGCACACAGTGCATTTCAATGCAATATGCTCATATCCTCCAATTATCTACAATTCACATTCACATTTACCTGACATCCGAGATCTCCTAGTCCCAAGATTCGCTCACCATCAGTGACAACGATAACCTGGATATTTCTTTCTGGCCAGTTTCTCAACACATCGAGTATTTTCCCCCTATGAACCAATCATTTCCAGAGGCAATACATCAATACAACTAACTGATAAATATACTATACACATATTCCCAATAAACAATCACATCCATACTTTTCCTTTAGGCTAATGTATAGACCTTGGGGACGCCTAAAGATGCTACCATATTTCTGGCAAGCTTCACCAACTGTTGGAGTGTAAACAACTGGAAGCAATTCCTCAACATTGTCTATAAGAAGTTTGTAGAAGAGCCTCTCATTCCTCTCCTGTTAAACCAAAATTACAAAAAGGAGAAAAATCAGCACATAAGGGCAATAATAATCAACCACTTTTAATGGACCCCAAGTTTCAAGAGTTTTAAGTCAGTTTAAAGGCGTCCCGCATCCTTGACGAGCGCTAAACAAACAAGCCAACAAAGACTAAGTGTAAAAGAACGCTTGAAACCATGTAGTAAACAACGTACCTGAAGTTCCATCATGGCCATATACTTTTGAAGGGGAACTTGATATTTTCGGATACTGTTCATCAACTTCTTTTCCTGGAGCTGTTGAGTAATACATGCTGGAGGCAGAAGGCCGCGTAGGTAGTGGGCATCCCTCTCCTTTTCGGTGAAAGCAAGCCCTTTGTTGTGGTGTGGATCCCTCAACATAGAGTATCCGCTGCAATCCCATGAAAACGCAAATAAATCAGTGATTCTCTTTTATATTTAGGTGCGTTAAGATCATTTTACTCGAATAGTGTAGTAGAGTGCTGGCGAGGATAAGGTAGAATCTGAATATTTAAGATGAATCAAGGTTAAAAATAGACATTTTATTCACTCATTTGCACTTTAGCTTTAACCAATCTGACGCACTTTTTTTACTAAATCAAACGTGATAACCACATCACTTTTTCAGAGTCCTTGATGGTTTACTCACTAAATATAACTTTCCAACAAAAACGAAATGTCAACTGATACCCGCCAAGAACCCAAGCAATCAAGAATAGTAACAAAACGACTTGTCGGACGCCAAAAATGGTATCATAAGAATTAATTAAGAAAAATAACTAGATTATTGGGAACAGTTCTTGAGAATCGAACAGCAAGCACTCAGTGAAGCTACTGAGTGGTATCAAAATTCTTGGAGCAAAAACAAGAAAACCAAAAGGATCGGTGACAAGATCAAGAGATCATGGATCAGTAACTATACAACTCAAGAAACAAAACTCCGATGGGGCAGAAAATACACTGTCGTAAATAATTAGAGCCAAACAATAAATGGTTTGACCGACAACGAGAGCGTGAAAATGAGTAAAGAAGTATAGGATCATTAAAAAGAAAAAGAAAGAGCAACCTCGCGACGGAGATGGTCCAGGGAGTGACAAGCTGGTCCACGGTGGCGCTATCCTCACCGTAAACGTCCTCAACGCCACCCCCTACAGTGCATTTTGGGTCCATGTCCAGCACCGACGCCCCATCTCTCATGTCCTTCATCGTGCTCTCCATCTTCTCTAATTTCAGTCACTTTGTTATCTTAAACAGCTTATTGTTGGAGGTCAAGGCAATAGCAAAGCCTGCAATGGAAGGCAGCGGAGACTACTAAACATGTACATATAAATGTGTGAAATGGTAGCAGTAGCAGTTGCGTAATTTCTTGCAACTGAGGGGGTTCTTAGTTTGATCTACTTTATTGGTATAATTATTAGGACTTTTAAAAGGGACTAAGATAAAAATCCGATTGTCTTTTACATGATTAAACATTGGATTCATTACAAGACAAAGAAGAAAAAAAAGAAATGAGTAAAGTATAGATAAGATGGGAGTCATGCTCATGCCAGAGAAGGCAGGGACAGGTATTTTTTAAGTGGTGGATAAAGCCGTCGCCATTTATCAAAATACACCACATCGCCCGCGCCACCTCTTTGACTTGACCTCAGCCAAAATTGATCTCGTAAAAGCTAATAGGAATATCTTCTACCAAGACAAGTATCAAGTATATGCTTACTCACTTCTATTTCTAGTTTAGCTTGGCAGGAAAAAGAACGGCATTTACTGCCATTAGTCGATGTTGATTGATGGGTAAAAGTAGGAAAAACATGAGTCTCATTCTCACTCAAATCATGCACTTCCCTTCTCTTTTCTTTACATTGAATTGAATACAAGGATAAGCAGCCCCTGCGAATATTTGATATTTGCATTATTTTACGTAACCGAAGGCTATTTTTTTGTTATTATCACGATCCGGATGGGTTTAAAGAAAGACTTACGACATCTGTAAAGATTCCACAAAACACTTGCCAGACGGACTACACGAGTATCACGACGAGCTCCAATTAGTGTCATATATAACATGTGCTACTCTTAAAAAGATTCCCATGTTTCTATTTTTTATATTTTCTACATAGAGAAAAAAATTGTAATTTAGTTTCGGGAATAATGAGGCAGGGCACATATATATCATGCGTTACACATCAAAGCTCCATGCTATATAATAATATATCACACTTCAAAAAAGTATATTAAATAGCTACATTGGCTTCAACTTGTAACTCAATTCAGCTAGTTTTTCAACATCTTCAAATAAACTATATACATTTTTAAACAAACTAAATGTGCACCACCAGTCATGTTTCAACATCTCATCCCATTCTTTTTGGGATAGTATGTGACATTGTAATAGGAATAAGGCAAATAACCAAAAGACTTACTTGCACATGTTTGTTTGTGAAACCTGTCAATGCACTTTCATTTCCATTTCCTTTTATAAAAAATAAAATATTTCTCCTGAAAGGTCGGTGAGGTTTGTTATTGCCTTTGCCAAAAGTGTTGCTTATAGTTTGGGTTTATTCAGGGAAGGTATCACTCTCCCGCGCTCTTACGAGACAAACAGGATTTATGTACTCGGGCTCATTAGATTGTACAACGCCGCTAGTAGGATGAATCTAAAAAGAGAGTCGTAAGCAACAGCAATCCTCATTCTGTGACTGCAAGCAATAAACAAACCTTGTAAGTTGTAACCAAGTTACTGTTCAAAATATGTCGCAACTCATATACTCTATATTGCAAATACAGAAGCATTCAAATTTGGTAAATAAAAATGTGAATGTGTAATAAACTCTCCAGTCAATCAGTTCAAATGATGTAACATGTAACACCTGTGTATTGGATTAGAACGAAAATTGTTCACATATTTACAAGACCAAGCCAGGGCAAACCAAGGGGAGACTAAGGAGCTCTTCCAGAATCAAATCCGTGCAGGCTCACAAATTAAAGAATAGTTATCATTTCCGGTGCAGTTAATCTGAACAACAATATGGCAGCTCAGCTCGACCATTTCAATGTCTAGAAGTTTTATAATTATACGCAACCAATAGAGAGATAAAGGTGATGCTTGCCCTCGTATTTTGGAGTTTGCTGCTTCATCTTAAGTGATTCGCCAGACTTGCAGCCCCTTAAGCACATGTTGTAATTACATAGAGAGACGATATATGGAAGAAGACATGTTTCATCCATTAGTTTCACATCATTTTGACAGATTAAAAAGCCATTTCTCCCGTAGAATATTAAGAAGAGTTGACGTCGCATCTTAGCATAGATGAAAACAACTAAATGGTAACAAGTCATGGTAATGTGGATGTAGCAAGGCCCATAGATTCTGCAACTTCTCTGGCAGCAAAATTGTCTGCTTGTTCCTACACATAGCAAAGACAAGGTTTCAATAAAAGAATGACTATCATAGACCAAGATCCAAAATCATTCTTTGTACTAGCATTCTTGTGGCAGACTATTACAGTAGTAATGTGGAAAATTTGCATCTGAACACACTCAAACAGACAAAGTCACACGCAAGTAAATGTGGAATCATGCATTCACGCACCTGAAGGCGATGCAACAAATACATCAAGAAAAGATGTACAAAAACCTGCAAATGATTTCTCATAATCAATATATCGTAAAAATGCATTTTCAATTCTTATACAAGACAATTCATTTTTTGAAACAAGAATTCTGTTTACCAGATAGAAAAGCAGGATAAGTCGAGCTGTTGGATAACGCCACAAAAATCTTGTGGCTCTGGCAGCCCCTGAATCCAATATTTTTGCCGCCTTTTGAAACTGCACAATCAGTGAGAGAAAGAATGTCAAAATTGATAAGATATCAAGTAGTGTTTAAAGTATGTACAGAGGATTACCTGTATGCTTGCTGCTTCCATATGACGATGGTACAAGGGGAGAGGCCTGAAATTATTATTTCATAAGAAAAGATAATGGACACCTAAACTAGGTATAGGTAATGCCAAATATAAATACATTTAAAGGAACTCATACATTGAAGTCTATATTAATTGAAGGGTGGGAGTTCCAAATTTTGATTATGATGCTCATTCAGTTGATCGGATGAAGACTATACAGAAGAAACAGCATAATCTTCAGATGGATCAGTAATTGAGGAGGACTGAAAGTGTGGAATAAGGCTGGACTAGAGATGGTGAAAACATCTGCTAATACTACAACTGCAAATCACTTAACAAAACTACTAGGTCCTCCAACTGTTTTGTTGTCATCACATTAATTTCTTCATTTAATTCATTCACATGCTTTTTACAGTTTCTGAAAATCACACCTACGGTGTAAACTCCCAAGAATATTCATCTCAGTTTATCTTTTAGCATATCCACAAACTCACACCACTAAATTGGTTTGGAAGTTTTCATCCTACATAAAATTGATATATAATACCTGCTGTTGCAGCAACATTGTAATGCGACTCACAAGGCTGTGGCACCTTGGGTCCACTCTGTATTTAGTATAAAAGCCTGAAGTAAATAAAGTCCTCTCCCCAAGAGCCCCAGATTTAACGTCTAGCCCCACTGTTATACATATCATTCTCTTTCATACCCAAAAGCATTTGCAACAAGGTGAAAAAGCCGAGGTCCAGTGGGAAAAAATCTGATACCGCATCTTTGGATGGGTTTAACATAAATAAACTATTTAACTTAAGACTGCTCTGCAATCATATGGCATCATGAAGAACCAAGCTATATGTATAAACAATGAACCACACCTAAAAGCTGCATTATCCGGTAAAGAAATATTTTGTTTTTTATCCAATAAAGAAATGTTTGAAGTAAAAGCTCCTTTGCTCAACATCTATTATCCAATAAAGAAATCACGACTCTGTAAGTATGAAATCTAGTTATATCAACACAACAACCAGGTGGCATCTTATTTCCAGTTAATTCAATTCCTTGCCCCTCAGTTCACAAAATGATGATTGGTCGACCAGGACAAGTTAAATTAATATTTCAAATTTCAATGCCCAAACTAAAGTATGAATGTGCTCAATGAAACACAAAATGAGAGGAACCAAAAGGAGTGTCTGTTATATTATAAACAAAGGACTTACTCCAGCGCATTCATTTCAGTATCTTCTTCCCAAGTTGAGGATGGACGACGCAAAACTCTACTCCTTTCTGCTTCAACCTATTTCATAGAAATAACATATTGACCAAGGTAGAGTATCTGAATCTGAATATATAACAGAATGAGATCAACATAGATTGGTTATACGATTAAATAGCACCATAAGCTCTAATTGTAGACCTGTGTTTCTTGATTACGCTTTAGTTCTTTTTCCAACTGGAACTCTGCTGCAGCTTTTTCACTAGCCATGGTTTCTAACTGAGTTTGTTTGTAGTACTGCACCATTAGGTAATATTCAGACACAGGAACCACCAATAATCATGTTGCCAAAACTGAAAGAGAACTTTATTTAGATTACCAATAGATCAGTTAGCTCTCGGTAGCGTTTTTCTAGTTCCATGTGTTCCTGTGAGAGGTCCATGGTAAAATTCCAACATCAGGAGCTTTCAAAAAATATAATTAAAAAGGATAACACGGTTGAGAGAAAAGATGAGCTCAAGTAGCAGTTACATCAGAGATATTCTATACTGCCCACAAGAGAATATAATGTTACATAAATTAGCAATTAGTGCAAGCAAAGAAAGGTGACGATGAACTTATGACTGATAGTTGATACAATAGATAAAGCATGGGAATGTATCTGTAACTAACTAATAATTTTTGTCTTGAGGTCAAATATAAATAATGAATACTAGTTAACATGTTAAATAATCCACATCTTTAAGATTGGTTAATTTATAATCATATTACCTGCCGTGAATAGTGCTCAGCATCCCTCTTCATAGCAGCCATTTCAACTCTCATCTTTTGTAATTCAGCCTGCATCAGACAAAGAGAGAACTCAATATAAAAAAGACAAAACTAGCCACCCATTCTCAATGCTAAATCTTGTAAGCATTATTAGAGAGGCCCCTCATCAGCACCCCCAAACATTGGTATACAATAATTACAGAATTTGGAAGTGAAAATAAGAATACAAAAAATAAAAAAATAAAAGCAATAGAATCTTGCCTCCACAGTAGAAAGCTTGTTTTCAGCATCTCTCTGACCTTGGCGGGCACGTTCCACTTCTTCCTGCCATGCCTGTGCCTGAAGAACTAAGAAGTCATAACTATGGTAAAAATGCAGTAGACAATGATGCAGTAGGACCATTATCACTGTTTCAATCTTAAGAGGACAGAAGCACAATTGTCACTTGAAGTATAAGAAAATAATTGACATGGATGATTGTAGCCCAACCCTTCTATGGATTTTTTATTTTGAATTTCCTAATTCTTATTTTAATCTATAACTATTTTTTTAATATAATTATTAGCTTATATTTTTTGGTTTTTATTTCCTTTAAAGAGTTCTCAAAACCTTTTTTTTTTCTATAAGTCTATTAGAAACAGCCTCACTACTAGTTATGGGTAAGGCTGCATAGTACTGAACTTCCCCAGACCCCACGTCTCAGTGGGATTTCTACTGAGATGTTATTGTCGTTGATTGTAGCCCAACCCTTAATAATAGTGGGAGTTACAAAGCCAATGATCAGCTGCTATTTCTAAACAATCGCTATACTGTTTCCAAGTCCCAATTAGAGTAAAACTAAAAATAAAAATAAAAATTCTATTTTGACCCAAAAAAAGGAACAACTAAAAGTGGCTCATATAATATAACTGGAAAAAATTGTCATCTGCATGATATACAGTTCTCTGAGGCAACAAGACAAGCACATGAATTTGCAATGAAATTCTGGCCTAACACTATTTTATTCATAGTAACGAGAACATAATGCAATAGCTATCCCTCTGTAGAAGTATTCAGAAAAGTTTTAACCATCATTATTGAGTAGATGTGAATCCACATTCTATCCATCCCAAAACATGGAAAATTCACCAACAATGAAGGGCCAGAAATCATGATGCCTTATTCAAGACCTTACAGGAAAGTTCAAACGTATTAAATGGCTAGAAAACTTATTAAACTTGTATGTTGAAGTCAATATTATAAATCCTGTCCATAAAAAGATATTATGAATAATGAGAATAAATTAGTATTAAATTCTTACGAAATTATGAACATCCCTCCAACTGTTGTTCAATTTCAAGCAGACCCTAATCTCTAAATTTCAACGTTAGATGTATGATCTTTAATGTAATTGCAATATTACCTTTTTGTCTGATAGATAAAGACAATAGCACAACATTCTGATGCATCTACAAACAATTCAATACATTTACAACCTAAACTAGTATTGGGTTCTAGATCCACCCGTAGATCTTTCAGAAGATAACATCTGACCTCTTCAATTAAGCAGCGATAAATTGAGAAAGTAAAATATACCTATCAACTACATCACTCTACATTCAACGGTTACATATTGTAATGCAAGTTAAAATGGAGAAAAGTTAAATAAAATTATATATGCTTATAGTGTGATAAAAAATTTGGGTAACAAAGAGCATGTGAGCTTCCTACTTTGGAGAGCACACTCATAACAATATAAAATAAGCTCATCCAATCAGATTGGTCCACTACAATAGTTCTTATGTGCAAATCAGCATCCAAATGAATGATGGCAAAAAGATTCTTCAATAACATCAAGTTGTATAATGTAGTAGTGAACTGGGAAAATTTGCAACCCATACTGTTTGTATAATATAAAAAAAGATCTTCAAAATCCTGCTAATCAATTGAACCATCTGTTTCAAAGAGTACACTCTAGGCCTTCACAATGGTACCTGAATCACTTGATTTGCCTCTTCTGTAGACTTCTTTTGTCCCCGGCGAACACGAGCTTCCATGTCTTGTAACTCCTGATTTAGTGACGCACATTCAACCTGGTGACATATGGCAATAAGTTTGGAACGTCTTAGATGGAAATCAAGATAGGGAAAACAAGGATAATTGTGCTTGTCTTCCTTTTTTTTTTTGGGTACCTCAAGAAGTGCAACCTTCTGCTCAAGCTCTGCTGCCTTAAGCGTCCTCTCATCTGCAATTCTCTGATAAGATAGTAAAATAGAAGCATTCAATGTAAAGGAAACATGGAGTTGGCAAGCACTAGGCTAGTCAACATAACATTAATATCTTGCACTCAAGCAGGCACATTATTTTCTGCTAAAACGTGCAACTACAATTATGTTATTACATACAATTCCAATGCTCTGGGAGTTGGATAAGCTTGAATAATTTGACTATTCTAGTATCGACTGTTCCCATTATCAACTACCTTGAATGGCAATATATGATTTAGTATAAAGACACGTGGTATTTCTATAATTACCTGGGTTCTGGCAAGGGCTGTAGATGCCTCAACAGCTCTATGTTCCAGTTCCACTTCCCTTTCCATCGCTGCCTATTTCACAATTGAAGATTATAATGCAAATTTCAACTGGATTTAAATAATTTCTCAAGCATGAATATATTATGCACAAACCATTTTGGTGGCATTATGAGCTGTACGTTCTTCTTCTGCTCTTCGTTCAGCAGAGGCTAACTCCTCTCGTACAGCCTTAAAAGTACTAAATGATATATCAGACTTCTAAGATAATGTAGTATGCAAGAATATGTCAAAACAATTGAATATAAAAGAAACATTAGTGGTGAGGAAGATCAACTGCTCTACCTGCATCATTCTTGTCTCTGTGAGCTCCCTATTTCTCATTACGGCCTCCACATTTGCCTGAAATTAATGAAGTGTTACTACATTGGAAGAAATGCAGTGAAATTCACTTAAATTTTTATAGAAATGCAATGATTTCTCAACATAATTTTTAAAGAAATGTGATGGTTTCAAATAAAAGAAAGGAAGGTTAGATACTTAGAAGACAACAAACAAAACAAGTAATTGCACCATAGTACATAAGAAAAATGAAGGAAAAAAAAGTGCTCACATGATATTATTTACCATCATCTCTTTTAAAATATAGAAGAAGTGAGAAAGTTAGACTTACAGATAATATTCCAGAAATGATGGTATAATTACAGTAACAGATTACACAAGGTTATTAAGTTACTTGTTTCATTGAAAAACAAGGCATTGGACAAAGCCCTTTGCCTAAGTTTCTGGGACTCTTTCTTAACTATTCAAATATTTGACAATTCCTTCACGGCTATTCAAATATATGAAAAATATGAATGCATCAAGTTATAAATTAGAAGCAGCAGCAACCTGCAAGGAGGCCAAATTCCCTTCAGATAAAGCAGCCTGTTTCTTAAGTGCCTCCACAGAACTAACAAGTGCTCCAATTTCTGCATTTTTAGCAGCCAAAGCCTCAGTCATATTAGACTCTACTCGTGTTACTTCACTTTTGGATATAGACAAATCTTGCTGTAGTTGCTTTATGCAAGCCTCATATGATTTAGTGAGCTCTCTCTGTTAAGGCATCATCCAAAATGCTCAATATAACTGCAGCAATACTAGATGATATACATGTAAAGGTGAAGTTATTAGATCAATGACAGAACATAGATTCTGCACTCACCTCTGAACCGAGAAGTTCTTCCAGTTGGGCATTTTCATATTTGTATTCTTGAACGCGGGCTTGGAGTCCAGTACAAACCTGCATGTTGTTGACATTTCAAAAGTCAATTCTGCTGCTAGTGAAAACATACAAATGGTTGACAGCCCAGTGAATTTGTTCGACCTGTTGCCAGTCAAAACCCTTTCCATGAGAAATTCTAAGACTTCAAAATTACTTAAATGAAAGAATGCATTCGACAAAAAATGACTAGAAATCAATAAAAAACAGGGATCAAACTATTTGATGCAAAAATAACGTAAGCCAGAACCATGTACCAAGTACCTTCCAGATCTTGTCAAAATGAGAATGCTACCATCAAAGAAAGTTGATTACATTCAATACAATAGCAGTTCGAATAAGTTGTAACAAATATAAATCACAATCACATTTCAGCATAGAAATGCATACGAACGAACATGCTAACTAAAACTTACCCTTGCCAACCGTGCCTCTTTTGACTGACCAGTAGAATTTGCAGTCTTAAGCAGCACTTGAGCCTACATACAACTAAATTTATCAATCGGTAATAATTAACAAGAAAAAGGTACAAGAACCAGATAGCTGTTTCAGTAGTACAGTGTAAATTGTGGTAAATATTTTTAAAATATATCTGTACCATCTTTTGTCTTGAAGAGTTACCTCATTAAGTTGATCCTGCAATTTTACAGAAGCATCACCTTTATGCTCTGGTTGCTTCTTTTGATCAGCAAGAGGTTCAACTTCATGATGGACATCATTCAATGGAGTTCCACTTGTGACAGGAGAGTCCTTGTTTACTATTTGAGATTCCTCTTGGTCAACAATTGAAGGAACATCAGCATTTCTTAACTTGATATCTTGACCAGAGTTATCTTCTTTAACATTTTTTGGGTCTTTGGCAGGTTGTTCCAAGGAACGAAGATCTATGGGAGCATCAGAAGCCTTCTCATTGAGAAGCTCGCCATTTGCAGTAGACATAGCAATGTCAGCATCAGTCACAGTGACAGACACTTCAAGATTGTCAGCATCAATTTGAACAACTTTCTTATCTGGACTCTCAGATAATGAAATAGTAGGAGGACTATTATCAGTATTAAGTAGTTGCTGAGTGCTTGGTTGGTCATTCAACTTGCTAGAAAGGGTTTCATCATTTTCGACAAAAATTATAGTCCCATCTTTGTCAGATGACACATTGGATTTTGATGTTTGTGAACTACTTATCCCATTTTGAGGAGATTCATTTTCAGAAAGCATCTTTTGAGCCTGAAAACAATCCAATTATAAGCCAAATCATCATAATGCTTTCCAATACAGACATATGTTGCTGGAATCAGCATAACTAAGCATTATCCAGAATTAGAGGTATGTAAAAGTACCTTTGGCCTTGATGTTTTCCTCTTACGTTGAGATCCTTGTCCATTAGATTCTTCAATTTCACAAGAAAGGAGATATTAACAATATGCAACTGGTACAACATTCTGAAAATTTATCTTCAAATTAATACATTCTTTCTCCAGGTATATTACACTAAGATCACAGATGGGCATTTCTTTCTATGTGAAAAGTAGCTGGCTACAACTTTAGCAAGTCACTCGAAATTCAGCTTGAAGTAAAGACTGAATGATCTTGTCACAATGAGTTTCTGAATTTAGTAGGATGAATCGAAATCAAGGTTGTTTATATGTTCATAAATAAGTAATTACTTTTCCACAATGGGTTCTTGTCCTTAGTAAATCTATCACTCCAATTGTGCCTAAGGTTAAATGAACCATAGTCGTAAGTAGTGCAACATGTTATCTTCATAATAAACTGACAATCAACTGATAAAGCAGTGAATGCAAAGTCAAAGACTATCTACACATGCTTTTTCAAATATGAAAGCTACATTATAAAACGGAAAAAATCAAAGTTGAATTGAGAAGTTAATATGAGTCACCTGGGGGCTGAATATCAGAATGCTCTTCTGGCTTGTCACCAACAACCAGCTTTGCCCTTCGGTCTACAACTTCGAACAAATCTGTAACAGAAAAGTAATGTATCAACAACATTTAAGTAACTTCCAACATGCTTGCCAATCATAGGTAGTTAGATAAATCAATGGCACAAGGCATTTCGTGAAGAAATTTGATGAAAGTATCAGCTTCATGGAATTGAGTGAGAGAATGACACTAAATTTTAAGTAAGAACACTAAGGTGCATTTTAGTCAATAAACTTCTGGTAGCTGCACTTCTTTCAAAGAATTGGCTTGAAATAGTGGTTCATAATGATAAATAAGTCCTTTCTCGCATATACCTTTCAATGGCCATGGAGATTGAACACTTAGACAATAAATTTCATTTCACATTAAGCTAAAAAAAATTCCCCAACTAAATTTTCAGCAATGGTTATTCTGTCACTAAAGCAATGTGATGCCAACGGCATAAGTTACGAAAGCAATGCGTGCTCTCGTCTCTTTCAACTTCTGTAGCCGTCAAATCAACAAATAGAAAAAGGCAGCTTTAAATCGATTACTCCCACAAACCAGAATACTCCCGTTGCTAGTCCTAAAATCTATAAGCATATAATGCGAGCAGATAATTACAACCATGAAAAAAAAAAAAGAACACTAAATGACAAGCAATGAAGAAAACTGGGTCAAAACAGAGAGAGGTGAAGATAATTCTACTAGATTGGTTTCCGCAAAGTGATAAACGAAGATGATTATCAGATCCATACCTTCAGCGGCTTTGAGCCACGAAGCCATTGATTAATAAAAGCTAGATTAGATTTTTTGGAGTAGCACCAAATCTCCGATGCAATGGCAAAATAATTTGGTTTTGGACAATTCTTCATATAATAATAATGATAATAATCTCGAAAGCATGGTAGTTAAAGAAAGAAAAGAAATGGCGATTGTTGAGTTGAGACGAGTGAGCTTGAAGGAAATGGGTTAATGTTAGAGAAGAAACGGCGATTGTTGAGTTGAGACGAGTGAGTTTGAAGGAAATGGGTTAATGTTACCCTGCCGTCGAGACTAGCGTAACATTCGCCAATATTACTGAAAGGTGGGTCCCATCCCTCTGGGCTGAAGACCTTCTTCATGTGTTGGGCCATTCCGAATTTAAGCTACCCAAGTGATGAGCTTAGTTCTTTTCTCTTCCTCTTCCTTTATGCCTTGCCTCCAAAATAAGCGTAGCAAGTAGCAACTCGTTACTCGTGAAATAACGGCTCAGCATCATTTATCATAAGACTTCTTCGTATCGGAGGTCCCGCGTCCAAAGAATAAAAGGAATTGTGAGAACAATGGGTAAGACACTGAAATCACATGCAAACAATAAATAGTCACTTAACCGACAGAGTTTTCAATTTTGTAGGCCAATAGTGATTGAGAGAATTGGCTTCAAAGTGTTAACGACAATTAGGCCTGCGACCGATACATCTATTCAACATTATTAATTGTAAAAATTCATTCCATGCCGATGCTTAAAGTCTCTATTACTGACAATATAAGCTCAACAATTGGAGAACAAGACCAATCTAAATGGTCTACATGGGACGTGTTCTTCCGTGTGTAAGAACTTAAGGAGCTGATGGACATATTTTTAGAACAATTAACGATTCAACCACATCCTTAAGGATTGCTGACATCACGGACGGCCCAACTACACTGTCAAGCCTAAATAGCTGCCAAAGATAAGTTCACGACTGCAATTTCTTAAGAGACAATAATGTGTTCTTCGGCGTATGGCAAGATAAAACTTATCTACCACATGATAACCCG
Source organism: Erythroxylum rufum (assembly GCA_027478365.1). Lineage (NCBI taxonomy): Eukaryota > Viridiplantae > Streptophyta > Magnoliopsida > Malpighiales > Erythroxylaceae > Erythroxylum > Erythroxylum rufum. Next base: position 16,936,520 of record JANIHZ010000209.1, on the reverse strand, counting down.
ACAGTCTCAATGATCGTGAAGGAGCCAACACCCCCAAAATTCAGATTGCTTAACTTAGAAGCATACAATGGAATAACGTACCTTACAAACCATATTGTTAGGTACCAGAAGATGAAACATCCTCAAATACTCAGAAGGGCAAAGCTTTCCAGAGATTGATATCAAACCATTTCAAAAGGATCAATTTCAAGTTTTGGGCAACTCATATCTATATCTGAATCTCACTTTGCCAATATTAAGAGTAAAGCTAGAAAATCTTTTAACTATTTTTGATGTCACATAGATACAAGGGGAAAACCTCAAGTAGTACATGCAAAGATTTGGCATAAAGGTCACACAAGTGCGAAATATGAGCTGAACAATAGTGGCTGTTGCCTTCGAAAAAGGCATATGCCACCATCAACCTTTATAAAGATCACTCTAGATGGAAAGGTATATACTTTAGAAGAGGTATAAGTATACGCATAAAGATATATTGTCCTAAAGGAAGAGGAGCATTCGATCCCTAGTGAAAGCAGAACGATCATTTAAGGAATAGGAGGGTAGAGAAGGAGATAATTCAACAAGAAAAGGCTCGTGGGAAGCGATAAACAGAAGACATGAGAACATGTATGCTTAAAGACATTTCGTTGCCAAGGCTAAACACATCTCTTGATCACATTCCCAATTATACCAAGAGTAAAGATCTCATCTTGTTGTCAAATAGTCTTGAAGTTTAACTTTCGCTAAGATCACAAGCACGAGACTGAGGCTTATGATGATATACATAAAGTGATGGATTCTTAATTAAACAAAGGCAGTTAGAATAGTTTCTGACCGACAACCCAAGGCCTGGAGGTAGCAAGAAGTATTGTGATTGTTTCTGGTCTAAAGATTGTTGTGATAGATCTAGAGGACCATCACCAAGGGTTGAAGCTGTTAATACCATAGTCAAGGGAGATTTGCGGGTGACTAAATCATAGCTCAAAAGATTTGGGGACAAGTTCAAAGCTATAGCTAATATTGTAGGAGAAGGAAAGAGAAAAATAAGAGTAAGAACAAATTGTATACAGAGAAGAAGACCCTAAAGTAGCCAGCTCCCAAGATGATTTGATAGTTATCACAGCGAACTTGGTAAACTACAAGTTGAAGAAGATTTTGGTTGATAATGGGAGTTTCATGGATATCCTATTTTATGATACATTTAATGCATACAAAGGCATAACTTATACCTGCATCAACCCTACTAGTTGGCCTTGGGGGAAGTCAGATCCAAGTATTAGGAAAAAAATCCCTCTATAAAATTAGGTGATTAACCAACACAACCTACTTGGTTTAGAATTACATATAGTAGACAAGCCTTTGTTGTGTTCCTATGAAGACCTTTATTATATTCTCATAAGGTTGTGGTGTTGTCTTATCAGTTGTTAACAAAATTCCCTACTAACCAAGGTGTCGCAAAGGTGTTTAGAAATTCGAAAATAATCAAAGAATATTATGTAACTTCTTTGAAGTCTAATAGGAAATGTGCTTAAGATTAAAGTCAGAGAACAAGGGCAAGAGCAGATAACAGAGCATGTTATAGAAATGATTTAAGTTGAACATAAGGAGGCACATATAAGAGAAGTTGGTAAAGGTAGGACTTGGATGTGAAAAGGGATATTTAGAGTTGATTTTAAGGGAATGTACAAACATTTTTGCTTGAAAATATGAAAATATAGGAGAAACTGACCTGGAAGTAGGAGTGCATAGATTGAACATTGATCAACTTAGTGAAATTCAGTATCTAGATTAGTTAACCAACATAGTGATTGTCAATAAGTCAAGTGGAAAATGGTGCATATGTATAATCTTCACCAACCTAAATAAGGCCTACTTCAAGGATAGTTATCCCCTGCCTAAGATTAGTTGGTAGACACAATCACGGGCCATAAGTGGTTAAACTTCATTGACGCATACTTGGGGTATAATCAATTTTTGTAGGCACAAACTAGACGTGGAGAAGACATCTTTCATTACCTATAACAATACTTATTGCTATCAGATGATGCCATTTAGGTTAAAAATGTATGAGCTACGTACCAAAGATTGGTCAATAAGGCGTTCAAACCCCTATTCGGTAAAAGTATGGAGGCCTAAATGGATTATATAATAATTAAGACCAAGAGTAACGATAGCCATTTCGTACATCTTAAAAGCAACTTTAATATATTGTGAAGGTTTGAGACCCTAAAAGTGCACCTCATGTATCAACAAAGAAGTTCCTAGGATTCATGGTCATTCAACGAGGCGTAGAATGTTTAAAGGCTCACAGTGAGGCTAACAAGCTTATCTATATTTCTATATAGATTTATCGACCACTGCGAAGGATGGCATATATGGTATGGCCCGACGTAGGCCTGTGTTGGTTAGGCTTTAAACTAGGCTCAAGCTTGAGAGGATCATCAGGCTAACCCAAATTGGTTTAGATAAAATGGAGTTGTTTTGTTTAATAAAATGTCATTATTTTTGTTCAATAGCTTCAAAATCAATTAACCAAAATGACTTAGTTATATCAAAGCGATGTTGTTTTGGTCTTAATCAATTAGGATGGCCTTAAGTCAAGAAAAGAAATGAGTTGATCCCCAGACCCATCGTTAACTCTAACCCTTACTTACCTTTCTTTCATGACCTCTAACAAGCAGAAAACTTTAAATAAGGACCAAAGTTAGTAGGCCTTTTGAGGAGTTAAAGGATTGTTTATGATACCTCTTTTGTTTTCTACCTTTTGTCTAGATTAAAGGATTAAAGGGTAGTAACGATGGGAAAGAGTATAACAAATTGTCTGAGCTGTCACTACTATCCTTATCTTCCCTATACACTAACTCCCCCTGAAGATAAGATTGAGAAAAATAAGGTAAAACTATAGCAAATGTGACATCTGCAGGTACATGTATTTCCTTGGAATGTGGACAATAACATTTATATCCTTTTTAAGTTAGTGAGTATTTTAAAAATATACATTTGACACTCTAGGTTCTAACTTATCCTATTAAGGATTATGAATACGAAAAAATGTCACAGAACCAAAAATTATTGGCATTAAGTTGTTGGAAGTTTTAACAGCTAGATAAAAATGAGAAAGACATTCCAAAGTAGATTTTGAATTCAAAACAGGCAAAGGTATCCTATTGATCATGTATGCAAATGTGAGAACAACTTCCCCGTAATATTGTCTAGGTACATTATAATGAAACAATAATGCTGTAAAAGTATTCAAAAGTTGACCATTATTTCTATCTGTCATCCCGTTCTGTTGGGGTATATAAACTCAAAATGATTTATGAATAATGGCTTCCTTTTGAAAATATGATGACAAAGTTGGATTAAAATAATCTCTTGCATTGTCAGCTCAAAATCACTTAATTTTAGCACCAAATTGATTTTTTGAATGAAAACTTAGGACAATGTTAATCACATCAGATTTGTTTACCCAAATATCACTATGAACTAGATAAAAAAAGAGTAGATACTCTTTTATTTATACAGTAAAACCTCTTTAAATTGATACTCAGTAAATTAATAAACTCTCTAAGATAATATTTTTCTCCGGTCCTGACTTGGGCCAATTGAAAATTTAACAAATTTCGATAAGATAATAAGATAATATATTTTCAAAATACCCCTATATAAATATAGGGTCCCATTAATATCATAAATTAATAATTATATAAACTTACAAAAATATAACTAAGACAATTTAGTGAAATATAATTCTAGTGTTGTTTGTTTTTTCTTAAAATTTAAGTCTAGCTAGATGTAGAGCCCGGCCTCTACCGCCATCACTCCAGGTATTGTCCTCTTTGGTTCTTAGGTGAGTCCACGACTCGAACCCAAGACCTCAAGGTTTTGTTGGTTTTACAACCACGCCTCTTACCATTGAGCCAATT
>JANIHZ010000209.1:16908518-16922461 GCA_027478365.1 Erythroxylum rufum | reverse complement strand
ATCATAAGTAGAATTAATGTAGATAAAATGTAACAACATCGTAAGTAGGATTGATATAAATAAACGGAAGAACTTACATTTGTTTGATGTTGATAAGCCGAATAAGCTTCGTTTGCTTATACTTAAGAATTTTCGAAATTAGAGCTTCGTGCTGATAACGTGTTATAAAACCGAAACTAAAACTTAAGAATATTTGGGAGAAGAGAATATAATTCTTCTTATGAATTGGTATCACTTACATCAAGTTAACCCTTCTATTTATAGTACAAAATTTCTACTAAAATACTATCATGATAATAGAAGTGGCACACTAACTATTAAGTGGTGTATTTGGTGCACTAATAATTAAGTAGTGCATTTAGCACATATATATTTCTATCTTTTATAACAATTATATTTGTTTTTAGCCTATTCTATTAATTATTAATTTTGGAGTTAATTCAACATTGTAAAGTCACGGACTCACCGGTTCCGTTACTCGTAGAATTCACGCGGCGTGAAGGCGCGTAACTGGTATTTGTTCCAGTTTTCATTGCCAACCTGACACGGTTGAGAGGTATGAGGTATGAATGAGATCACCAACTTATCACACGTGGCAGTCGCTAACGCTTCATTGCCGTACACGATTGCATGTGTTAACCTTTACATGTGTTTCAGAGACGTATCATCACGACCAATGAGAGCAAGACGAAGCGAGTTCATTAGGCGCGCTAAGGTAACCAATCCATATTGCGTCGAAAAATGAAAATTATTTAATTACCGTTACATATTAATAAAATAATTTATAATATCTAAGTGTAAATTAATTATTATAAGTCATAATAATAATAATAATAATGCTCAATTACTTGATTCTTACTTACATTAATGCAAGTCTATTAGGACCAAGCAGGGATTGTAATTACCCTAGTTACACATGCATCAACTATAATCATTAAGATTAGTAACACCAACATTCCCTATTTAAAATTAATGATCATAAAAATTATTAAAATGATAACTCCTAGCTTTTGAAATTCTGCTTGCAGGCAATTGAAACTGGAGGGTCCACGTGATTAATGTGGAAGAAGTTTAAGCGAAACTTACATATGAGAAGAATCTATCGGCTTAATTACTTAATAAAGAAGAAACGCATGTTGGCCCTAAAGACTTGGTGGGCATTTATGAGAAAAACGAAAACCTATTGGTCTGGTCAACATTGAAACCGCTGCCGTTGGCGCTTTTTGGCTAATAAGCACCCAAGTTGCGAGAGAGAGGAAGTTACCAAAGCATTAGGCACTAATCACCAAGAACGTTGAAGTCTAGGACCAATCAAAGAACATCACTTTACCTTTACATTTTTGTCCCAGAACAATTACACTTAGAAGACTTTTCCAAGTGTTTGAGTTGATTTTGCTTATTGATAAAGTAAACGATGATGATAGAAACTAGAACTTGTAAAACTTTATCAAAACTAAAGAAGAAAGCAAATAACTATGAAACGAGACTGCAGAATCTATTTATTCTGATTAGTTAAAAGTGCAGAAAAGCAAGGCCGTCTATGTAAATGAGTGAAGCACTGTATACACTTGCCTTTACTTCTTTTTATATACAAAATGATGACCAGGACATCACCTTTATGCTTTTACTTTAAGTAGTTCAAACTTTTTTTTTTGGCTCAAGGTGGAACCCTTTTGTGTGCCTTTGTAGAAAAGAGGATCCTATGCATATCAATTAGATGATTCATTAAATTTACTCAGGATCTACAACTACACCATCAGTTTAGGTTGCTTTCTGTATATAAATATACATCCGTTTTTAGATAGTTCAATAACACGTCTAGATTTCTCCATTATATTTGCCTTTAAGCAATATGTCAATGTTTCACTTGCTCGCGGTCGATTCATCATAGTTGTCTTCTTCTTAATGGCGACATTTTAGTAAACTAAACTGTATGTACATGAAATCACTGGAGGGTCATCATCAGCTGTAGAAACTATCAATTTAAACACTCCGACCCCATAGCTAAGCCCTCCATAGCTGATAAAAATAATGACAAACCTCTACCTCATAGAAAAATGGTATGGAAAGTAGGTTTTTATCCGCCTTTCTAGTTCTAGTGAGGCTTAATGGTTTAACTTTTCAACCCTCTACTTGCCTTCTAGAAACCAAATAATTCTAATCTATTACTAGTATAATTGATTTGAGAACGTAATTTCAACATTAAATTCGAAAGAGACTTGCATATATGAAATTTCCGAGTTGATGTTTCACATTTACTTGTTACACTAAATGATCTTTAATACTAGCAAGTTATTATCATTTTGGATGTAGGCGAAATTCATACTCAGAAAATGACATTTTTTTTCAACTTATACTCCAACCTAGCTTGATTTGAATTCAAACTTGCTGGCAGGACGCAGATGTACTATGTTGGCCAGTCTTAATTAAGAGCAAGAACGGCACCTGTCTATGACTTACTCTTGATTAATTCTTATTTTATCTCATTTTGTTTTTTTATATTAACTTATTTTTATAAATATTTTATATTTATAAAAATATAAAAAAGATAAAATAAAATATTTTTTTATTTTACCCAAGCCTATAAAATATTAGTAAAAGCATGATACTACCCTTTTCCCGTATAAATAGAAGGCTAAGATACATTAAGATAGGGTTGGTACTGAGTCCTTGGATCAGAGGATCAGCCCCGAGACTATTAGAGGATCAGCCCCGAGACTATGCATTTGTGTAAATATTATGATTAGAAATGACAAGTTGCTTGCATGATTACCTTATCACTGTTGAATGATTGGATTGATATAAATCTCAAGCGTTTCGTAAAAGTAGATCCAAGAAGGAGCCACAAATTCCTACGGTTCTCACCTACCTTTTGGTGATTTTCCATGGGTATTGATCCAAACTAATTCTTTTAGAGAAGATATTTGAGTCCTAAAATTATTGGTGGTCCGACAAAATAAACATATACTAAAAGCTGTGTGATAATTATGTCATTGTCGTGTTTCTCAAGTCTCTACTCTAATCTTCAAGTTTAGGGAACTTTGCTTGGCCGTGCTGCACCCTCCTCGGTTGTAACCATAAATGAACAACTTGTTCACTTGCAGCTCATCTCTTGATATGAGGAGTCATCTCTTTCTGAAAGACTGTTCCAGTCCAGAGCTCGTTTTCTCATTTTGGTGTGGTGGGCCACGGTATGTTTACTTGGCTTTTATAGTTTCCAGTTGGCGTCTTCTTAGTTGCTTCCTCCTGCTTATGTCTATCTAGGCCACAATGAGCCTCAATCTTATCGCAACCATAATTAGGAATCTGCATCCAATGTTACAAAGGGAATGCCCCAATTATTATTAATGCTACAACTAGAACAATGAATCAGAATGAGAAATGTACAGATCAAGTCATACACATGGAAGACACGTGACGGCGATTCTAATCGAATATACATGTATATAGCTTCTTCAAGAGTTGTAATTTTTCTAATTTTTGCATTGTTCAAGGCCTAAAAAATTGACATAGAACTAAAGTATCTGTTAAATCTCGAAAATTCACCATTTTTTAAGACATGCTTCGATCTCAAAATCAAATAATGAATAATGAGTTTTTTGGTTCTTTCACATTGACATATCGATTAGTATAATTAGAATCTCATTCTAACGCTGTTAATAGTATTAATTAGCATTTTCGCTTGGTACAGCATAACGTTGCTTCCTTTCATTTGTCCTCTCTCTTTAGTTAGTGCGGTTGCCCTTGCCTTTGAAAATTGCAGTTGGTCGGCTCCATTTAATTCACTTTACATTCTTTTAAGGACTAATCACTGTATTCAACTTCAATAAGTCAAATAAATTTAAGAAAAGAACAAGCACTGGTATGGCAAGAAAGAGCTAATGCTAGAATTTCTAATATCTGAAGGCCACATACCCTCTTATTGGATATTTTTATAGGTCAGTCTATTGGAATAGTTGACCGAACTCAAAGTATTGCGAGCTGTGAAAAGTAAAACGAGTTTTGATTCTATAAAGAAAGCAGAATCTTTTAGTGAGGCTTCCATCGCAATTGGTGAAAGCAAAATTTTTGGAATATAACTCGTAGTCATAAATAAGAAGTAAACAATGTAATAAAAGTGACGAATATAAATATGAATGTACCAATAAAACAAGAACAAAAGATTTTTTGATCTTTTTCTTCTTAGTTAGGTCTTTTAAGAAATGGATGTTGGGTTTTTAATCCCTTTAAAAAAATCTGTTCATATCAAATCATCAAGAATAAAATGAAAACGGAAGCATACTTAAATTTATTGTGAGATTTCCACTGGAGTCTTGCAGTGTTTCTTCCAAATTAGAACGTAGTCTTTTCCTAAAGTTTTCACTAACTCTCTGTTTTTTATATGAGGATGGGATGTCAGAAAGAATTATGCGTACGTTTAATTTGGAGACCATAACCACTTATATTAGGGTAAAACCTTAATCTAATTTCTCTAATTTCTAATTTGACCCATCATAAAACTAGAAATTATAAACCCGGTCTCTACACTTATAAAGTCCACACTTAAAATAGATGCATGAAGCCTAAAATACTATAAACATATTAGACCACTTTAATTAATTAGGCTCAACTTTATATGATAGCCTTTATATACAATTATACACATATAAGTCTACATGTTTGATTAAAAAATTCTTACAATCTCCTACTTGGGTTGTATGTGTTACCTTAAAATTGTGTATTAACCTTGTGAGTACTCAGAATTTTGCTATTATTACTGTATGCATCCCCATACAATCCAGTCCATCAATCATACCAACATAGGATTAAAGCATCTTTCGCTACAATTAACATAACTAGACCCATCAATGGTCACATATGCTGATATAACCAAATGACATAAATTAAGCATGGATGTGTAGCATGGAAATTATAAGTAGCGTGATCTTAGCATGCTTATTTCTAACTGGTCCAATCTTATGTTTTAGTGAGATCAATTTTAAATAAGTTCAGAGACAAAATAAACCAAATATCTTAAAACTGAAAAATAACCTCGAATAACTTAACCAAAAAAAAGTTGTATCTAAAATGACAGTGAAAAAATGTCTAATTTGAAAAGCGTCTACAATACAAACTCCCACTGAAACTATATATCCTAAAAACATGCAGCATCCATATGAGTAGTGTGCTCATAAAAGACCTTGGGTGGCACTCCTTTAGTAAGCGAATTCGCAATCATGGAGTTTGATCCAATGTGTTATATAAACAACTATCCACTCTGAACTCTCTCTTTAATAATTAGGAACTTGATGTTGATGTGCTTTGACTTTGTTGAACTCTTATTGTTATTGGAATATAGCACTGCAGAGTTATTGTCATAAAATAACTTAAGTGGTCTTTTAATAAAGTCCCTAATGCGTAGCCCCGTGACAAAATTTTGCAACTATATCCCGTGGTTGGATGCCTTATAACACGCTATAAACTCCACTGCCATAATGGAAGAAACTATAAGTGTCTGCTTAGCACTCTTCTAAGAAATAACTCCTCCAGTAAGCAGGTAGATATAGCCCGAAATGGATCCCCTACTATCTTGGCATCTAAAAAAATCGAAATCAGAATAACCAATGATCTCCAGCTTATCTGATTTTCTGTATATGAGCATATAATTTTTCGTTCCCTACAAGTACCGCATGACCCGTTTGGTTGCTTTTCAGTGATCCAATCCCAGGTTACTTAAATATCTCCCTAGCTTATTTGATTTTCTGTATGTGAGCATATAATCTTTCGTTCTCTGCAAGTACCGCATGACCCATTTGGCTGCTTTTCAGTGATCCAATCCTGGGTTACTTAAATATCTCCTTAGCATTCCAACAATGTACACAATATCTGGATGCGTACAAACCTGAGCATACATTAAACTTCCTACAACCAAAGCATAAGAATCTTCTGCATTTCCTTAGCTTCAAAGTCATTCTTGGGCCATTGACTTAAACTGAACTTATCTCCCTTCGACACAGGGGTATCACCTGGTTTACAATCCTTTATGCCAAACCTTTTAAGCACCTTTTTGATATAGCTCTTTCGTGATAATCCAAAAATACCTTGAGAGCGTTCCTGATGTATCTGAATCCCTAAAAAAAAAAAGAGGCGACACCAAGATCTTTCATTTCAAATTTCTTTGATAGAAATCTCTTAGTTTCATACAATAAGCCTATATCATTAGTGGCAAGCAATATGTCATCAACATATAAAACCAGAAAAATGTACTTACTACCACTGAACTTATGGTATATACAATCATTAGCCAGGTTCATCTCAAAATCGAACACGTTGACAACTTGGTGAAATTTGTAATTCCATTGACGAGATGTCTGCTTGAGTTCATAGATGAATTTCTTTAGTTTGCAAACCATTTGCTTTGCATCTCCTGACACAAAGTTTTCTGGCCATACCATATAAATTGTCTCATCAATGTCACCAATGAGAAACGTTGTCTTAAAGTCCATCTAATGTAACTTAATATCAAAATGTCACTAATGCCATTATTATCCTAAAAGAGTCTTTCAAAGAAACCAGAGAGAAAGTCTTTTTATAATTAATGCCTTCTTTTTGTGTAAAGCCCTTTGTGACAAAATGAGCCTTGTACCTTTCTACATTTCCTTTCGAATCCTTCTTGGTCTTAAATATCCATTTGCAACCAATAGGTTTCGCACCTTTAGGCAATGGTACAAAGTCCCAAACATCATTATCCTTTATGGACTTTATCTCTTCATTCATGGCATCAATCCACTTTTGAGAGTTAGAACTTTCTATGGCTTGATGGAAGTTGATTGGATCATCTTCCACCATACCAATGTCAACTTCATGTTCTTGAAGAAATACAACATAATTATCTGGAATTGCACTTCTTCTCTCTCTAATTGATCTCCTTAATGGAATAGGTTTTTGAGGTTGTTGAGTTTGTTCTTCTAGAACAAGTTATTGAACTTGGGGAGGAGTTTCCATGACATTGTCTTGATCCAGAATTGCTTCTTGAACAATGTCAGGAATGGAACCTAACCCTGATCATTGTCAACAACAATTAGAGGAATTCCAACGTGTTCCTCTTAAAAAACAAAGTCTTTAATCCTTTCTCCCCCCCGCAAACTCAATATCCTAAAAAAACCTGGCATTTTTGGTCTCAAAAATTGCCTTAGTAGTGGGATAATAAAACTTGTAACCCCTGGATCTTTTAGAATATCCAATAAAGTAACAACTGATAGTCCTTGAGTCTAGTTTCTTTTTATTTGGCCTATAAGGCCTTGCCTCAACTGGACATCTTCAAATGTGCAAGTGCTTTAAGCTAAGCTTCTTGCCTGTCCAAAGTTCATAAGGGGTCTTATTAGTTGCTATAGTTGGAACTCTGTTGAGTATATATGCTGCAGTTTTTAGTGCTTCTCCCCAGAGTGATTATCGCAAAGTAAAATGACTAATCATACTCCTCACCATATCTTTGAGCGTTCTGTTTTGTATTTCAGCAACACCATTCATACGAAGCAAACCTAGATAGTGTACTATAGGACAATACCGCATTCCTCTAGGAATTTATTTAACGGTCCTGGACGTTGTTCACCTGATTCGTCATATCTACCATAGTACTCGCCACCACGGTTAGATATGACACTTTTAATCTTTTTGTTGAGTTGGTTCTCAACTTCAGCCTTAAAGTTTTTAAACACGTCCAAAGATTGTGATTTGTCATGGATGAGATAAAGGTAGCCATATCGTGAGAAGTCGTCTATGAACGTTATAAAATATGGTTGACTATTTCAAGACGTCATTGGGAATGAGCCACAAATATCCATATAGATAAGTTCTAAGACGTCTGAAGCCCTATTGGCACTCAATCTCCTAACATTTGTTTGTTTCCCCTTAATGAAATTAACACAAGTAGCAAAATCTATAAAATTAAGGGGATCGAGAATTCCTTTTGGACACAAGTCTCTCAATTGTCCTTTCGGAGATGTGACCTAATTCCTTGTGCCACAAAGAGGCAGAATTCTTTTCGGTTAATTTGCGCTTTAAACTTCGTGTACCCACATGCAAGGTTTCATTAAATGAAGCATTAATGTCAAGCATTTATATATTATTGTAACCTGATAAAGAACCGAAACCAACCAAATTTGAATTTTGAAAGAGACTAAATATTCCATTTCCAAATGAACAATAATAACCAAATTTGTCCAAAGCAGAAATAGAAATCAAATTCCATCTAAAAGACGGTACAACGAAAGTCTCAACTAAATCCAAATAAAATCTAGTTCTTAACAATAATCTAAAAGTCCCTATTGCTTCAATTTCTATTGACTTGTCGTTTCCTACATAGATGTATCTTTCACCATCACTTGGTTTTCGACAACTCAAGCAACCCTGTATAGACTCATTGATGTGAATTGTTGCACCAGAATCTAACCACCATGTGTGTCTAGGTACTGAAGTCAAATTAACCTCAGAACAAACCAAAATAAGAAGCATACCTTTCTTTGCATGCCATGCGTGATAATTGGCACACTGCTTCTCTACATGACCTTTAGCTCCACAGAAGAAACAACCTTTTGAATTTTCTTCCTTTTACTGTTTCTTTTGTGTTGCCAGAACTACAGCTTCCTTAGTTTTCTTTCTTTTGTCCCTTTTTTCCTTAGATGTTGTGGCTAAGTGAGCACTTTCTACCTTATCATGCTTCAACCTTTCCTCTTCTTGGACACAATGTGAGATAAGCTCATTAAGTGACCATGTCTCTTTTTGATAGTTATAGCTTGCCTTGAATTGACTGTACTGTGCCAGAAGAGATATCAAAACCAGATGCACTAACAAGTCTTCGGATAATTCCAACTTAAGTGCTTTCAATTTTGAAGTAATGTGAGACATTTCCATAATGAGTGCTCTTATGTTTCCTTTTCCTACATACCTCATTGAGATAAGCTTTGCCAAAAGTGTACTTGATTCAGCCTTTTCATTTTTGGCAAATCTTTTCTTAAGATCCTCAAGGAAACCCTTAGCCGTAGTAATCTGATCAGACATAGTGACCTAAAAAGCTTTTGGAATGGCACGTTTCATGATCATCAAGCTCATACGATTCAACCTTTCCCACTTTTCCATCTCCCACTTTTGGTCAGAGGTACTCTCACCAGTAAGTGGATCAGGTTGATCGACTTATAAAGCAAGATCCAAGTTCATGACTCTGAGAACAATCAAAACGTTCTCCTTTCATGACTTAAAATTGATGTTATTAAACATAGGAATTGAATTAACAATAACAAAGATATTTGTAGCAGAACCAGGAACTGAATAGAGAACAAAACAAACAAAATCTAGTTATTCACATAACAACACTATAATATGCCAAATTAATTATATATAGATAATGGTAGGGCCCCATCACAGGATACCTTGCACAACATTAATATTTAGTATTTGGACAGAAACACTAACTTGTAAGTGGTACCTTGATGTAGTGATCAAACACTGGCAATAAGGCATGTAAAACAATAAACCTTTCTTTGGACCAATTTAATGTTCACATATTATACTGAATAATTGCCACACATTTACCACCACAAGTGTATATGCAATTCGGGCCAAATATTACCTTTCCTTTGGGCCAGTCCATATTCACATGAATAACATACAAACAAAACTTTTTAACATTCTAAGTTAAATTAATTTTCACAAGAGAGGTTACTTTGGCATCATGTTGCTTCAATTAATTTAATTTCAAATGCTATATATTTCTTTAAAAACCAAAATATGAAATTAAAATACCAAATTTTGTATAAACTGTATGAAAGTGTCATAGCTCCAATTTCTTGATGCTACGATACTAACAATCCTGTCAGCTCAAATGAGAATTGGGTTAAAAATTTTACAAATCAAACCAAAAATTATAAATTTTGGACCCAAAAAAAAAATCAACATAATATCAATCCATAACATGCATACTAACAAGTATAAATTTAAAACTTTCCAAGATGCTAAAGCTTTAGGCTTATTTATAGTCTTTATCTGATGGTTAAAGAACGAAACTAAATAAAGGTGATTATCCTCTTTATCCAAAGGTTAAGGCTTTATTAAAACAAAAAAATCATGGATTTTATTAAGAAACAGATGACAGAAATTGGATAAAGATTAAAACTTCTTCATGAAAACCAAAAGTAAATTAACGTTAAAACAACCATCGCGATCAGATTAGAAGCTTTTGAAAACCACCTTTCCAACACAGATTATCATCATCGCATGTTTCCTTGTTTTTAAATATCGTAAAAAAATAAAGCCTATTTTAAAAAAAAATCCATAGAACCAGTCAAATCCATATATAGAAACGATTTTAAGATGACGGAGGAAAGAAAGAAAACAACCATTCTTGATGACTCAATTGTAAACTTGCTCTGATACCACTTGTTGGGTTTTAATCCCTTAAAAAAACAGGATCTGTTTACATCAAATCACCAAGAATCAAATAAAAGCAGAAGCATACCTAAATCCATTGTGAGATTTGCACAGGAGTTTTGCAGTTTGTCTTCCAAATTAGAACGTAGTCTTTTTTTAGAGTTTTCACTAACTCTCTGTTTTCTATCTGATGATGGGATGTTAAAAAAAAATTATGCGTACGTTTAATTTGGAGACCATAACCACTTATATTAGGGTAAAACCCTAATCTAATTTCTCTAATTTTAGTTTGGCCCATCATAAAACTAGAAATTATAAACCCGGTCTCTACCAATATAAAGTCCACACTTAAAATAGATGCATGAAGCCCAAAATACCATAAACATATTAAACCACTTTAATTAATTGGGCTCAACTTTATATGATAGCCTTTATATACAATTATAAACATATAAGCCCACATGTTTGATTAAAAAATCCTTACAATGGATGTGTATGCTTTTTTCATGTACAATTAAATTTTTGGCTAAATTTATTACAAAATATTATCCATAAATATTTTCAAAATGCTATCAACTAGAGCATGGGTTTGGCTCATTAAATTACTTAACAAATATTGGAAACAGTAGCACCATATTATGATGAAAGTACAACAATTGATCACTTCTTATATGACCAAGATTAAGTCGTATTTATAAAATCAAATACTAATTTGAAGTACTTTTACGTTCATTAAGATGTCTACCTTATTCAGATATCTAACGATCACTTAACTGTTCGTAGAGGAATATAATAAATCAAGATCATAGGTGCTATTAATTATCGTAATATACACTTATCTATTTGCAACTAAGATTGATGTAATGACTCCATAAATCTACTATTTAAACCAACTTTATAAGAGATATACAACCTTTTACAAGTGAGATATCTCAAACTTTCCATAATTTGCTAGTGGTTCGTTAAATTAACACATGGCTCTTCTCCTTTCTTTGTCAATTTGTACTCACCTCTAAGGTATTCTTATAGGATTGTAATTTAGCATTTGATATCTTCAAAAGTTCAGCAATAGATCTCTTTTGAAAGATAAAAGTTCCATCATCCCTTTGAATCATTTCAATTATAAGGAAATGTGAAATTAGGCTAAGGCTAGTCATTTTAAACTTCTTTATTACAAACTTATTGAAAGCTTTAATCATATTGGAATTATTGTCTACAAATATTAAGTCATCAACATATAGGCACAGCAATATAATATTACTAGAATTGTTTATTGTAATAGCCAATTTTTCATATTGAAGGATTAGAACCCTAGACTATTGCATATAAGTCATATCATTAAGAATTCATGAAATGCATTTCATTCACGTGCATATCATTAGCATACACACATGAATTATGATTTAATACACATTACAAAGATAGTATATGCCCTCAATTGACATATTTAGGGGTATGAAAGGTTTAAAATGATTATGATGTGAATTGTGTATTGTTTATGTCTTGAATTTTAGTTTGGTGAATTATAATTAGTACACTTGGAATTAATTGTTACCATTAGAAAAATGATGCATTTAAATGTACATTTAGTATAGGAAAATTTCCAAGTGGTAAGACAAGTGGACACATAGAAAATTAGGATGACTAAGCCTATAATTGAGTGATATTTGACATAGATAATTGAGTGACATTTAGCATAGGTAATTAATTGACAAATGGCATTGATCATGGAGTAACAAATGGCCTAACATGTTGGTGACAATTGGAAGCCTAAGGAAGGGACAAATTACTTACATGCTTAGGGACATATGTCATGGTATTAAGGTGATACCTAGCACCTAAGGTGTTAAGCTTCTGTAGGAGTAAAATTAGTTTTGTTCATGTCTTCTTCTTTCTTGTTCTCACATCACCAAAATCCTCTCACCTTTACATCCCTATGTTTTGTCTATGTTTGTGTCCAATTGCTACACTAATAATCCATACTTTTTACCCTTCACAAGATAGTTAAAGAATCAGATTATTGTTGTCCTTTATTCTAGCCAAAAACTAACCTGTTATTACCTTGAATTTGTGATGATTTTGTTGCATGGAGAGCTGAATTAGCTTGATCTTTGATCTGGAATTTGATATAGACAATTAAGTAAAAGAATGATCTTTATGGCATGTGGTAATAGAAATTTTATGATTATTGAATTGGAATGGATTGTATATGATGTTGATGAAGTGTATTGGAATATGATGTATGAACTTGGACACTTTTATGCTTGTTTCTTGATGTATTAAAAAAGGAAAGTTATAGGTTGTTTTATAGATGAATTAGATTGAATTTTGAGGTATAATGAAGGTGAATTTATGTTAAAGAAAAGTGCTAATATGGTGATCTTGAAATGGGAAAGAACTAGGACTACATGTATAATCAATGAATGATAGTTTCTACTTTGATTTTGATGCATAAAAGACCATAATTTGTGAGCTACCAAATGAATGATTTGAATTGGAATTTGATACGAAATTGATAAGGATTTGAATTATAATCAAGGTATAATTGAGGTATAAGTAATGGACTATGAGGAAGATGTGTTGAATTTGGTATGAAGATGTTAAAAGTTGGAAAAATTTTGAAGGAAAATGAAGGAGTACCTTCGGTTTACCTATCCAACGAGCGTGGGAGCTACATAAGCTCCTTCCCACGATCGTGGGCAATGCTTTGAAGTGAAAAAAATGTGTTTTATGTGATGGTTAAACCATATAAGGGTACGTTGCTTTACTTTGGAGCATTAGGACATGATTGGGGCTTGAAATGAACCTAGAAAGTTACTTGATTAAGTGTTTGATAAGTTTAAGTTGTTAATTGAGGTTATAAATAAAAAAATGGATTTTTTGATATCAATGTATATGAATTTGGGAAGTATGAGTTACTAATAGTATAAAGATGTTCTTATGAATGCAAATGTAATCCAAAGGATATATATGATGAATTAGGTATGCATGAATGAGAATTAGGAAATTGTGTTGATGTATAATGCTAGAAAAGGATTGGTGAATGTAAGATTGATGAATTGAGAATAATCAAGTTTAATTAAGTCATAAACCTAATTACAAACTAGATATATATAAGCTATTATAAATGAATGTTCAAGACTTGTGAATAAGGATACGTACCCGGAATAGTCAATTGAGAATGCAATGAACATAACACATATACATGTGTACGATTGAGTACTCATTTGATTAAACGTGTTAGTAATGTGTAAATATGTGTGTATTGCATGATATAGAAGTATAAATAGACTGACAGCATCTAGACATTGTCGGATCGTCAAGGCAATAGCTTATCTGGAGCATACTTGTTGGGACCCAATCTCGGAACCGGACCCCAACCGGAAGAACGGAAAATGGAAACGAAAACAAACAAAGTGCGGAAGCGAATCAAAAGCGAATGCGATCAAACGCGTGCGGAAACAAACGAAAGAAATCACCTCCGAAAGAACGGAATACAAATTGGATCGGAAGTCATAAAGCGGAAACACAATCAAAAG